>JAZHGK010006152.1:0-13532 GCA_037855215.1 Waitea zeae | reverse complement strand
AAAAAAAAAAGAAAAAGAAAAGTGGGAAACGTTGAGTGGGATATGGGCGCTCCGAGTCTCCGTGTCTTCGAGATGATCAAGGGTGAGAAGGAGAGGAGGACTGGGCCATCATACGCCCTCCCATCAAGCCGCCTTGTCGCGAGGGGCGGCAGTTTGCTCGGCTGAGCCGAGAAGACCTTCCCGATTCAGTCGGGAACACGGTTAGCGCGAAGTCGAGAGGCCGCATCGCTTCGGCACAGCCTCGCCCGCGGGGGTTAATGACGATGAAGCAAGGCTGTACAAGGAGGTGTATTGGGTGCTGCGATGAGGAAGCTCGAAGACTTGTGCCACCAGGGGAGGGCGGAAGCGAGAGGGAGGAGAGGGAGAGGAATAGCCAAAAACTACGAGGCCCTTTTGGAATCGCTGCTCTGACTGATTTCATGATTTCGATGATGAATGGTTGCCTCGGCGCTCGTGAAACGATCCAGGGGCGGAGCTTGAAAAAAAGAAAAAGGGAAAAATAAAAGGAAAAAGTGAATATTCAGGGTCTCTCTTTGTCCTAAAGGCCTCCGACTGAACGAGCCAATCATTTATCATTTATCATCCGCCCCCTTGTCTTCCTTCGCTCATCTACCCGCCCTCTTCCCCCCCCTCTCACTAGGGCTTCATCCCCGCCCCATCTTTCCCTCACACCATCTTCGTACGCACCGCCCCCCACTGACATACCTCACACCGCCTCACTGGACGTCATCAGGCTTAACGGCTCCGCTCAACCCTCAATTGCACGCTCGGTGCACAGGATAGTCACGAAGGCCGCCCCTTTCCCCGCCGCCATGGATCTCATTAACCCGCACGAGCAACAAATGTACGGCACCATCGCCGATCACTCGCCCGCCCTTTCCTCCATTCGCCTCTCCCCGAACTCGCCTTTTGAGTCATTCGAGTACCAACAGGCGAGTCCACGCGTCGTCAACACGCCCTCTTACAACGGCTCGTACCAGAACACGCCCTACACCGTCTGCTCCGAGCTCTCAAACAACCACAACAACCACAACATCAACGAGCCCCTGGGTCTGTTCGACGACGACGAAAGAGCCCTGATCTTTAAGCACGGCGGTGACGAATACGACCCGGCCCATTACGACGTCCCAACCCACATCGGCGGCAACGGCGGCAGCCTTCAGATCTTCGACCTCAACTACATGGCCGCCATAGATGGTTCGAACCCACACATTCAACTCGCGGTGACACCACCCGCCGATCAGCCGTATGAGTCAGCGGGGACGCCCTTCGACCACTCCTCGCCAGCCTCGTCCGCCGGTGGGCCCGCCGCGGGTGACTCGGCCTCTGTTCGGAGCCGAGCGTCCTCCATCTCATCTAACTACATCGGCTCGCCTCCCACCAGCGGCCACGGCAACGACCAGTTCGCACACCAGTTTGGGTCCCTCAACTTCCATGGTAACAACGGCAACAACACCATCGCCCCCTTCTCCCCACCCAACAAGGCTCAGTCGCCCCCTCGTCTCGTCATCGGCGAGTCGAGTCCCAGCGTCCCGCTCTACCCTGTCCCACCTGAGATCAACGCGCCCGACGGTGAAGGCGGACGCATCGCGGGGAGCGCGGAGGTCGAGTTCCGAGTCGTCCCAGCGACGCCGGTGAGTGGCGGCGGCGCGGCCCAGCCCGCCGTGCCGGCCTTCCAGACCCAACTCGGTACGTCTCTTGCCTTTTTCGGCCACTACGCTCGTGTTCGCTTACTCGTCTCGTTTCTCCGGTTCCCACAGGTGTCACCGCGGGCCAGTCGGCATGGCATGGTCAGGCTGCGGACCGCGCCGTAGGCGTCCCCGGCGGTGCGGACGGCCAGTCTTCCGTTTTCACATTCCCGCCCTCCGGCCCGACTCAGCCGAGCGACAGCCCCGAGCAACTGTACGTCCCATATGGTGCTCGCCACCAGCGCTCCAAGTCGGAGACCTCGCTCCAGCACCCGTTCGTCGGGGGCGGACAACAGCTGTGGACGATGCCGCCCGAGTTCGACTCCGCGCTCGATGACGGCTCTCTCATCGACTATCCGACCGCCGCCGCCACCATCGCCTCCTCACCCGGGGCGTCGACCATCTCTTTCGCATCGAACGGGGTAATACAGCAGCAGCACCACGCCCGCCCGCCGCACTTCGACCACAACTTCAGCTACGGCCCGCCTTCGTCTAACGCCATCCAGGGCGGCTCACCCCACCTGCAACCGAACATGACTCTGCACCAGTCTCCGCACCTCTCTCCCGCCATGGGCGCGAGCCGCTTCCTCTCCCCCTCGGACGCGATCAACGGCACGCAGCTCCGCCGATCGGTCTCTGACGGTGCCCGCCGCGTAAGCCACCGCCACAGCCGCTCAGAGGTCCTGAACGGCAACCTCCTCGTCATGCAGGGTGGCAACATGGTAGGAGGCATGATGAACGGCGCTGGCCAGCTCGGCTTCGCACAAGACCAGTTCCTCTCTCCGACCAACGTCGTACCCAGCATTCGTGGGCACCACCGCCGTGCGTCGTCGGGCTCGCGTTCCGCGCGTGGGGTATCCGTCGGCTTCATGGGTATGCCCGGTGCGCTCGCGCAGGGTGGGCCAGGAAGCTATACCGCGCGCACGAGCCCGTACCCCTCACCGAAAGCGTCTCCACTGAGCGTGCACGATCCTCTACCGAATGTGGCCGTGTCAGCGCGCCGGGAGACGACGTCCGCGGATTTGTACGGGAGCCCGCACCTGATGGGAGGAACGCTCCCCGGGGAGGATATGGTCCCTACCATGAAGAGCGTGCAAGGGAACATTCCCGTGCAGAAACAGAACGTGACGACGCACGCGACGAAGGACGCGTCGGAGAAGCGTCGGAAGACTGACGCGACGTTCATGTGCCCTGTGCCTGGCTGCGGGAGCACGTTCACGCGGCACTTCAACCTCAAGGGCCACCTGCGCTCGCACAATGAGGAGAAGCCGTACCAGTGCAAGTGGCCCGGGTGCGCGAAGTGCTTTGCGCGCCAGCACGACTGCAAGCGGCACGAGAACCTGCACCTGAACATCCGCCCGTTCACGTGCGAGGGATGCAGGAAGACGTTCGCGCGCATGGACGCGCTCAACAGGCATCGTAAGTCTCTCTCGCATCCGTGTCTACCCCGATGTGTTCGCGGTCACTGACTGGCCATCGCCGCCTTTCTCAGTGCGCTCTGAAGGCGGAACGGAGTGCCAGAAGGTGCAGGCCGAAGTGACGAACACGAACGGGATGGACGATATGCACCCCCACCAGCACCACCCCGGCCTCACCAAGGCTGAGGAAATGACCAGCTGGGAGGGGAATGGGTACCTCATGTAGAAGTTCCCGTTTTTTTGTCACGACAAACCGTGCAACGCTCTTCCTTTCTTGCACGTCATCTTCAAGAGATCCCGGATAACCTATCGACCATCAAGACTATCATGTATAATCACGTCTCCCGACACAGCACCTTTTAGTTCCAACGCTGCAGTTCTGCGTTTTGCACCCCATGACATTTATGCTGCATTTCTTTCTTGTGTGGCTTCGTTCCGATTTATATATGTACATGCTTTCTTCTCTCTCTCTCTTATTTACTGGTCATTTGTGCAAACTCGGACTTTGCAGTCTCATCCGCTATCGTAATTGTAAGATGATACCGCCCTGTATTATTTCTCTACTCTCGGCCTTGTGAAGAATGTATTCTATCGATCGATCCAATGATCAGCGTCCCATAAAGATTGCCATTTCGGAAGGGTCTGAGATACGTAGATCATTCATTCACACATTGATGTCCGAATACACAAAATCGCATAGCCATGTGAGTACGTAGATCGTCTACAGCTTTGGCAACATTAAGTGGTCCTGTGGACGAAATAAATAATAAATCCTTCCTGCATAGCTTTTTCGGCTTTCCCCTTAACCCTCTGCCACCTGATGCGCTGATGGATGATAAAATGAAGACCACCCCCATTCTCAGCAATGTCTAACGGGACCCCACTTTAATTCCTATCTGACTGGCTTAATCTGTGGAGAAGGCGCTTCATTACCGCTTACGAAAACGGCGAAAGGAGCTGATCTGCTGTAGGACGTACACCAGAAGGCGGTCCCAACATCTATGAACGCGAGTGGCTCACCCCTATAGTTTCACAGTTACGAAACAGGACCCAAAGAAGACTCTATATACGTTCTGGCGCGAAAAACAAAAACAAAAAGGAAGCAGGGCCGTCATCCGCAGTCGTATCATACATTATTTGAGAGACAGGCAATGAACTATATACTTACAAACCAAGACATAAAAAAAAAGCAAGCGTTTCCCAACTCGTATACCACACAAAAAGGGATGACCGTCAGACTTTGTGATCGGCACAAAAAAGGAGGAAAACTGGTGCTATCAGACACAGCGAGGGAATGCTGCTTCAGGGACTATAGTTTCCCTGCGGTGGGCTAGAACGAGGACCACATACGCAATGTATGAGAGTGGGAGAAAATGGGACAGCGGAACAGCAAATCGACGTGACAGAAGGAGATGGAAGAAAATAGAAGAAAAAAAAAGAGGGAGGCTTGTGCCAAACCTACTACCACTTTTTTTCCGCCTCGAAACGTCAAATAAATATGACATTGTCCGGTGTTTGCAAGCAGGAGTGAATATGGCGAAGCGGTGTCGACTTGTATTGGCGCGGTAGGGCGGAGTCGAACTATCGGGAAGTCGAGGCGAGGAGAACGTACACGTCAACAGATAGATAATGAACATTGTCGTGAGGGGATGTTTGGTACAAGAGGGTAGGCGTGCTTTCGAGAACCAAGTGCAAGAGAAGAAAGATGCTGGAGGCGCGGAGTAGACCGTTCGAGAGATCGAGCCTACACCTCGAACAGTCGCCGGCCTTTCATTACTTCGCCCTCCCGAGCACTGCGCGATGCGGCCACCGCCCCCGGCGTGGGACTGACGTCGTGCACAAAGTCGCTGATACGGAACCGGCTTGTGGTCGCGTTCGGCGTGACAGGCCCAGCAGCAGAGGCGCTGCCGCCGTCACCAGCGGACGACTCGGAGCTGATGGACGAGACCGAAGACGCGTTCGTCGACGCGAACGCGAGGGACGGCGGGTGCTGCGCGGAAGTCTGGAGTCGCGGGGCGCTCGTAGGGAAACCGGGGAGCAACGGGCCCATCGTGGGAGTACCGCCGACCGTGCTCGGTGTTGTCGGTGGCTGCTCTTCGGTCGGCGTCGCGGGTATGATCTCAGTCACGAGCGGGCTGCCTCTAGCCGCGGGTGGAAGAGCGTGTCCGAAAGACCCGCCTCCGGGTGGCGAGCGCTGGAGTGATTGCGTCTTTGCGCGCGGTGTCTGCAAATTACCATGCTGCTCTTGTTGTTGTTGTTGTTGCTGCTGCTGCTGCTGTTTCTGCTGCTGCCCATCGTCTTGCGCTGTTGCTGCGCCGGTCGGAAACAACACCCTTCCCCTCGCACGAAGCCCCCCGTCGCCTCCTCCGGTCCGCGCAAATTCGCCCTCTGATACCCGACGCTCGCGCTCGCGCCTCGCCGGGCTGGGAGACGTGGCGAGGAAGAGCATTAGGTCCGCCGCCTCGCTGTCAGATGGCTCAGATCGTTGAGAGAGCGAGCGCTGGGGCGTGACCGCGCCACCAAGCGGGGGCGCCGATACGTGTGGTTGCAAGCGCGCGTGTGAAGGAACGGGACTCGCCCCGTCCGACGGTGTCGTCGCCCGCGCCGCGGCGGCGCTCATACGCGGGCTGGGCACGAGATACGCACTGCCGCCGCCGCTCCCACCCCCAACTGAGCTCCCTGTAGATGCGGACTGCGCGATCGGCTCGAGCAGAGTCCCTCCGCGCGGGCTTGGTGGGACGTTCCCGCGCGACATGAGCATCGTGAGCGTCGCGGCCGCCTTCATGTCGTCCTCCCCGACTGCCGCGCGGGCCTTGCCCTTGTCCGCCCCTCCGCGTCCGGGGGAGCGCTGCGGGAGCGGCGGCACTGGCTCGTGCGCACGCGAGTGGTGCTGGGACGCGACGCCGGCGCTATGGCTGTGTGCGCGCTGCCGGGCGCCCCCGGACCGGTGCGGCGACCGGCCGGAGGCGTCCTCGACCGAGTGCCGCGAGCGGCTGCGGACGATGCCGCCAGGCGAGGGCGAGGCGGCGGGCCGCATCGGCGCGGCGACGCGGGGCGAGGACGGGTTGTGGATCGTGCGGGCGTGTTTGGCCGGGGGCGGGGCGAGGACGCTCGCGAAGAGCGACTTTGGGGGGTCGGTCCCGTTCGCGTCTGGAGAGGCGTACATTGCGCGGGCGGCGGCGAGGGAGATTGGCTGGTGGTTTGGGAGTGGCCCTGTTGGAGGGCCCATAGTGCCAAGGGAGCTCTGCCTGGAGATGGGAGTCGAGGGCTCGAGATAGCCCGAGCTTGATGGACCGGGCTTGCGCTTGGCGGGCACAGTACGAGTCGTAGTCTGCGCATTAGGTGCGAGCGATGCGACGCGCGCCTCTAGATCGCTCAGAGACGCCTGGGGCATGTTGTGTGTCGCCTTGAAGCTGGCGTAGGAGAGGCGCGTGCGAAGGCTGCGCGTGAGCTAGCGAAGGGATAGGGGGGGTAGGATAACATTAGCACAACGCCCTTCTCAGCAGTCAACATAGAGCGAAACGCGTTCTGGTACGACGGCCGTTGTGCTTAGCGACGCGGAAAAGTGAAGGGGACGCGAAGGGAAGCCTCGGGTGCTGTGCCGGGACCCTCCCGCCGCAGGCGACCACGGCGCTCTTCTCTGAGTCAAGGCGGCCGCGGAGCTCTCGGAACATGACCGATGGCGAGCAGAGGTCCCACGACGCGTCCTGATGTGTCTAGGGTGCCTATGGCGCGCTTGGGGCGTCGCCCGACGCGCCTGCCGAGGAGCTCGGCACCGGCAGACAGGGACCTCAAGCGTGCCGACAGGGGAGAGAGGGGGAGGGGGGCGGGGACAATTCTCTAAAATGAAGAACGAAAACTCACCGTCGCGAGCTCTGCACGCGCTAGGAAGTTGTCGACGGCGCGCTGACGGTCGTGCTGGTCGGCGATGTCGAGTGCGCCCACGTCCATCTCTGGGCCGGGGAGCATGGTGTGAAGATAGGCCGCGGGGAGCGGAGGCGATGGGGTCGTCGCGGACGAGGAAGGGGTGGCCATAGACGCGTTCTCTGCGCCTGGCGGTGCTTTCGAAGGCTTTCGTGGCGCGTCCAGAGTGGGCAACGCTGTGGAAGACGGTGAGGGGAGAGGGAGGCGGTCGTCGTGGGTCGGAGGGAGGAAGCGGTCGTGAGTGTAGGAACGCGGCGACGCGCCTGACCCACCGCCGAACGTCGCGTGCACGTCGGCTCTTCGGAACGTGCTTTTCATTATTCTTCCTGTGCGAAATGCGGTATTTGTTCTGCCCATATTTTAGTGTGGCCATTGTATCGTCCTTGAAACCCAAAGGCGAGAGGAAAAATCGCCATGAAACAACACGCTGTTGTCTAATCATTGCAGTAAGGCACCACCCAACACTTTCGTGGCGCGTCCTGTTACACAGCATCAACTTTCCAAATACGGACAATGTGCACACAATCATGATCGACTAGACCATCTTCGAAACAAGAAAGGCTTCCCCCAAAGTGCACACAATATTTTACGACGACCTTTGCTCGGAAAACAAAACACAAAAAAGTAACGACCTCGGATGATTACCAACACACATTCCGTGATTTCTATCCGGAATCACTCCATCAAAAACCTTGTCACGCGCCCGCGAATCAGCGTGATCATCCATACCAGTCCTCCTCCGCTCCCGAAGCAAGGCCACACATTCACCCGTAAGTACACAAACACAATAGTCGCCCCCCCCCCTCCTCCTGACCTCAGCTTGATCAAAACTGCCACTCGGGAGCCCCTGCGTCGCCCGCAGCAGCGACATCAGACTCGTTCCGTGACCCATGTGCGTTCGAAGCGGGCGGTGCAACTCGGCCCGCAACATGCGCAACTCGCGTGGGATCGGAGCGGACGGGCAACGACGTCGATGGCGCGGAAGCGTGCGGCGTGTGAAGCGCGTCGAAGTACCAGCGCGGCAGAAAGCCGACTCGCTCGACAACGCCGTCTCCGCCAGCCGCATTTGGATCGCTGCTGTCGCCATGCTCGAGCTGCACGTCGCGAACCTCCTCTTCTGACAGTAGGCGCAACGAAGCCCCCTGGGACGGTATGAGCGTGAGTCGCCAGATGCGACGCTCTGGGTCGTCCGGTGGATTGGTGGGTGTCTCGATTCCCCTCTCTTCCTCCCCATCTCCCTCTCTGTCGCCGCGCAGCTTCTTCTCTTCCCCTTCCGAAGGTGGCGGCGTGCCTGTGCCCCCACCCGCGTTCGCACCACCAGAATTTGACTTCTGGTCTTCTGTACCCGCCTGGGGGGCGCGGCCTTTCGACGCCCTTGGCGGTGAAATAGTCTCGCGCACGAAGCGCAGCAGACGCTCGCCCCACGCCAGACATGGTCGCGGATCCCACGCGCCGGGCTTGCCACGGACGAGACGGGGTATCTCCATTGTCTTGAACGCCTGGACAGAAGTGACCTGACCTTGCGGGGTGCGGAAGCCAACCATGATTTCCTGGTGAACGCTCTGTTAAAAACTTCGAGCATGGAAGATAGCAGGCGACACTCAACTGGAACGCCAAGTAAAAAAGATTGAAAGTAGAATTTAAGCAGCTTTCTGGATTCAATAGATTGTGTCAGAAAACGTAGCCAAGTTATTAAGGGCAACCTCACTTTTCAAACCGTGCTTCGTCTTGTGCACCACGGATGACCATAGATGTCTTCAGTTCTACGAGATTGTCCGTTTTGCCTTCGTATTTATCTTTGAATACCACGGTTAAGTTTCCTTACACATTCGTCCACGTAGACTGTGAACACTGTACCTCGTACGCAATCGACCTCACCACCAATCACCAGTCTGTCTGATCCTAGTCTTGTCTTTGCAACGACGCACCACTGCTCGTTCGTATTGACGTCTCCCCCCCATTGGAGCCCAGATGTGGGCGGTGCGTCAAGATCACACGTACTCCAAGACTCGAATGAGTAACCATAGTACATCTGACGACGTTGCTTTGGCGCGAGGTCATTTCTACGAGTCGACGAACAGTCAAAACAATTGTAATTCGGAGCAAAAAGCACCCTCACTTGGCACGCAACTGCATATCTGTCAAATGCTCTTCGACGTACAACGTTCCTTTCACGAGCATCACATTCACAGAAAATGTGTCACGATCCTCGTACGGCGCTGTCAACAATCTCCACCTCAGTCTCCCTCCCCGTTCTCATTTGAAGATCTTGTCAAGGCGTACCTCGTCATCACCCCCCTCCAAGTCACTAATCCTGGCCTCACGTCCTCCAATCGTGCGAGCGCAGTCAGCAAGCGATCTAGACGGCCTTTCGTGTCAGGCCGGCGCGTCCAACGCTCGTACCCGTAGTTCAAGTCCGCATGGATGGGCGGGGACGGACGAAGTTTGCGCAGGGAGACGTCAGTGAAGTGTTGTGTGTGGGAGGTGTCATAGGAGAAGGTGAGGAGGGGTGTCGGCTGGGAGAACGTGGGTGTCGTCTTCGGTGGCTGGTGCAGAGGCGGGTAGGATAATGAAGGAAGAGACGAGGTCGGCGTGGCAGAGGCAGCACCCGACGGCTTTGGCGGAAGCGGACGTGGCAATCGAGGTGGTTGCGAGTCTGGAGAGCGCTTTCGCTTCATGTTTGAGTTTCCGTATCAAGCTCAAGCGTTGAGATGTGCTGGCTGAGTACCAGGCAAAGCTACGTTAGCTTTGGAGAAGGAAGTGAGCAAGCAAGTTGGATGTCAAAGTTACAGAGGCTTGGGTACATAGCCTTCGTCGCCTGGCCCGGGTCTCGCCAAGGTCTCGCTGGTCCTCCGTCTACCACCACGGTCGTGGCATTATCTCTATGCACAATCTAGTCTTCCTCCCAATACATTGTTCTTAACACTGCTTCATATTAGCCCAACATGCGTCTAGCGGACAAAATATTAAAGAATATATCGAGAATCATAAAGCGTAAAATGGCATGAATTCAACACTATCTCGCCCTTCACGTTTACCGCTAAGCATAGAACCTATTTATGGCTCAATAAGTAGCTCTGAGTTGTTTTCCTATTTGCATGGATGATATGTATACAAAAAAAATTATTCATATCGGTGGTACATCTTGTGCGCCTCACTAATCTCTGCGAGGCGGCCTGACATCCAATGGCCGCGAAAGCAACTCTTCCAGCGTTGACTTCTTGACATACGCAGGTGGCTCCCATACATGGTCGCCGATGTCAATCTCACCCTCTGCCCAGTTCCTTCTCGCAGCAGCAGGTAGTGATTCAATCCCTCCAGCTTGGATGCACGCGAGAACGTTTTCTAATGAGAGCGTGGTCTCAGTCGGCTGTTTGTTGTGTACCTTGGCGAGGGCTTGCACGATATCTTCTCCAGATACAGAGAGCTCGTTCAAGCCAATGGTTCTTCCCATGAGCGACTGGGGTGGGTTCTCAAGAACAAGTGCTGCAGTAGCTTGACCAATAAAGTCAAGCGATCTAGATGTTTCTTCATGTAAGTAAGGAAAGCAGAGGTTTACATATTTTATAAGCTTACGAGAGCTTTAGAGTCTCATTCTTTTCGTCTCCTACAAACTCAACTTCGTTCTTTTCTTTGTTGATACCGAGCTTTCTGTAGAAACAATGTCAAAGTTAGGGATACTTTTGGCTCAAAATCATGCCTATAGACACTTGCGTCGTTCCCAGAGCGAATTCGGCAACATATCCGGCCCTGATGTTGACATATGGCAAGCCAATTTCCTCGCATTTACGCCTAACTAGCTCCTTCAATTGCAAGACGTGAATCAAGCTTTGATCGTCTTTCGAGTAAGAAGCCGAATAGTCGGATGGAACAAACAGCTTCACGCCTGCAGCGAGAGCAGCCTCTGCGAGCGGAAGCTGATATTCAATCCCTGTGGGCCCGACAGCGGACCTAAGGGCGGACAATTAGCACTCAGGATACGTCAAGGTACAGCGAACTACGCCTGTGAGGACACTCACACAAGAACGTCAACTCCGCGAAGAGCGGTGACCATGGAATCGTGGTCCCCCAAGTCGATGGCGAAAGTTTTGCAATCTTTGGGAACGCTGCCCACATCACTGGTCGAGCGATATAGGACGCGAAGGTTCTCAGGAGTAGCGCGCGACTGCAAGGCAGTCAAAATGTGTGAGCCAATCCAGCCACGGTGTCCGATGAGCGCAATAGTGTTGTCAGTCATGTTATGCGTAAAGTGGGTGTCGAGATAGGAGTAGGGGCTCAGTGCTTGAGCGTACTATCCCCACAACTCAGAGGCATTTATACTTCCCAGGCTGCCCAATAAATGTAAGCAAACTTTGATAACAATGGCACGAGCTTACCCTATCCGTATGCATGTACGAGTGGCTCTACTGGACGTGATAGATGGTCCCTGAGAAGATGCGTCTGAGTCGGATGCAGTGACAGCTGGGTATTTTCATAAGAAATTCACAGGCTTTCTTGACACGGCAAGATCGCAGCAAGCAGTCAAGGTGTTCTGCCGCGCCATAATTAGTATCATGGTCTAGCAATTAAAGCCACAAACGATTTGAGTGATGTAGAAGTATCAGACAAGATCTAGTACATCAGTACAAACTCCAACGTTAACCAAAGAGATCAACTGAAAGCAAGCTTCGTATCATTAGTAGCTGATAGTGTTGTTGAGACATCAAATTTGGTTGCTCCGACCATGCAGCCTAGATGTATGAAGGAAACAATTACTATGATAAGTAGGCCAGCTAAGTGCTTGGTTTCGTTGGATCATGGATGCCCTGGGGCTGCTGAGCCCTGATGGACCGGAGTGGTACGCGTGATAACTATACAGTTCATGTCACGTGAGCCAATCTTCCGTCCCAACGGAGAGTTCGCTGAGGAGCGAGCAGCCCGCAAACCCCCTCAAGACTGCTGCAAGAAACGATGGCCGCTCGCCCGACTGTCAACGTTCGCACCACCGCCGGAGGTGAGCTACTATTGCGCTTTCTGACTGACATAACGATCTGATAAAAATCCATCTGCTTTATATATGTAGAGGCATCGACCTCCCTCCCACTCCCCGCGGTCCTTACCGCCCCGATTCGTCTCGATGTGGTCCAGCAGGTTCACAGTGCGTTGAGTTGCTACTGAGCCTCTGATCGAAATTAATCTCACGCGGCTGGGTGATTTGTGTAGAGAGCATCGCTAAGAACAAGCGTCAGGCCTACGCCGTTTCCGAGAAGGCGGGCCACCAGACCTCTGCCGAGTCGTGGGGTACTGGTCGTGCCGTCGCTCGTATCCCCCGTGTCGGTGGTAGCGGTACCCACCGCTCTGGCCAGGTGCGTGTTAATTGGAAAAATCAAATGAGAGTTCAATCTGATATCCTTCCAGGCCGCCTTTGGTAACATGTGCCGTGGCGGTCGCATGTTCGCCCCAACCAAGACCTGGCGCAAGTGGCACGTCAAAGTGAACCAGAACCAGCGCCGCTTTGCCGTTGTATCTGCCCTTGCTGCCTCTGCACTCCCCTCGCTCGTCCTCGCCCGCGGCCACCGCATTGAGCAGATCGAGGAGGTGCCACTCGTCGTCGGAAACGAGGTCGAGTCGTTCAAGAAGACCAAGGAGGCGGTCGCACTGCTCAAGACGCTCGGCGCGTACTCGGACGTCGTGAAGGTGTCCAACTCCCGCAAGCTCCGTGCGGGTAAGGGCAAGTTGCGCAACCGTCGCCACCGCCAGCGCCGTGGCCCGCTCGTTGTGTACAAGGAGAACGAGGGCATCGTGCGCGCGTTCCGCAACCTCCCCGGTGTTGAGGTCGTGAACGTCACCCGCCTCAACCTCCTCCAGCTCGCCCCTGGTGGACACCTCGGCCGGTTCGTGATCTGGACCGAGGGCGCGTTCGCCGCGCTCGACGAGGTGTTCGGCACCACGGAGAAGGCGTCCGTCTACAAGAAGGACTACTTCCTCCCGACCGCGAAGATCAGCAACCCGGATGTTACCCGCCTCATCAACTCGGCTGAGATCCAGGCGGTCGTTCGCCCTGCTGGCCCCAAGACTCAGAAGCGCCCGTGGACCCAGCACAAGAACCCCCTCAAGAACAAGGGTGTTCTCTTCCGCCTCAACCCGTACGCAAAGACCATCCGCCGCCAGGAGCTTCGTGAGTTCAACTCTCCTTTTCGTTGATAATGTACTGATTGCGCGTATCACAGTCAAGCAGGAGCGCCAGAAGAAGAAGAAGGAGGCCGGTCAGAAGCGGAAGGCTCAAAAGTCGGCTGGCGAGCCTTTCCTCAAGACCCTCTTCGCCCCCTGAAAAATGGGTTGCTAGCTTCACACTCATCAGCAGCCATTAGCAGTGCTATTCTTGCCTCCCTTATCCTTGATGTTGTACTTCATATCGTTACATGGGCATGTCTTATTCGATCAGATGCATTTTCGATGTTGATTGCTACATGCTGCAACTTGCACAAAGTCCCCAAAACTTGGATGATCTAGAGGTAGTACA
>JAZHGK010006151.1:0-19566 GCA_037855215.1 Waitea zeae | reverse complement strand
CCCCCCCCCCTGTTGTTGCAACCTCGATTATCAGACTGCGCACTTCTTCCTTCGTATCTGCCACGCGTCGCTCTCACGGATGCCCGCAAGACTTCTTCGCACGTCAGGCACGGTCCCCACGTCCAAAGACGTCAGCAAAGTGAATCGATCACTATCGTGGGCACCCGTTCGCTGTCGTTCGAGCACTTCTGCAGCCACCTTCCCGTTCATTCGATTCACTTCTGATGGTTACAGACCTGCTGACCATTGTTAACTCGTAGGCTGCCTGCCCCTACAACTGATCCTCCAGCCATCCCAGCCACGCCGCTGTACGATGCTCTCACCACCAACTTGCCGCATCCGATCATGTGTTATCCGAGCTTCCCGTTCCCTCCCTCAACTCCGCTGTTTCCCCGCGCGTCCGTTGTGCATGCATACTTGGAAGACTACGCTCGGCATTTTAACCTCAACAAGCTCATTCGCTTGAATACCACCGTCCAGCGTGTTGAACGTAGCGGCGACAAATGGATTGTTCAGAGCAAGAGCGGCGACGCTTCGTCCTCAGAAGAGTATGATCTTGTAATCATCGCAAACGGACACTACGCGGTTCCAAAAGTCCCTGCGATACCTGGCATAGAGTCCTGGCTACGGTCCGGGCGTGCCATACACTCTGTGTACTACCGCCATCCCCTGCCTCAACATCGCAATGCCGTCCTTTTGGTCGTCGGTAACGGCCCTAGCGGACAGGATATTTCTGCAGATCTTCGCAACGTTGCTCGTGTTGTCATTCATTCCGTGCCGAACGGCCAGCCCGAGACCCCCGAAAAACCTGACTACAAAAGGCGTGCCCGTGTTACTGGGGTTCTTGCAGACGGCGAAGTTCGCTTTGCTGACGGTACAACTGAACGCGTCGATACGTGTATTTTGGCCACGGGGTACAGCTTTGATTATCCTTTCCTTCGCATATTCAAGGAAGGCTACCCGGACGGACCACCACTCCCCGACCGCCTACAGCTATCGAGTGGCTCACTGTTCCCACTCGCTCGGCATGTGTTCCCGCTCGGCATCGTCGACGTTCCTATACACACGATCGCATTCATAGGATTACTTCTCCAGCTTGCACCCTTCCCGGCTATGGAAGCTCAAGCTCGCGCCGCCGTGCGTGCGTTGCGCGAAGGACCAAAGGCCTTTGACCTAACTCAAGAAGCGCTTGCTGTCATCTCTCGGTTGGACGACATTCGTCGTACCACCGGATCCAACGACAGTGCCGTCATAGCCCGTGCCTGGCACCGGCTCGCCAACGAGGCTCAGTTCGACTACCGAGACGAGATCAACGCTTGGGCGGGTGAAGGACCGACGAGTGCCTCGCCACAATGGGCCCGAGACTTATACCTGCAAAAGGACCCACTCCGTGCCGCGTGGCGTGCGTTAGAACGTGACGGCCTCTCGGAGGAATGGGTAAGGGGTGTCGGGAAGGGCGGTATCTCGGAGTGGGTCGACCTCATGTACAAAGTCCTAGAGCGCGGAGATCCCAAGGTGACAGCGCAAGGAAAGCTGTGAATAAATCGGGTTAGTCACGGCCTCCCTTGCACGTTTATCCAAACTAAGTCCCTTTTGTGTCTGCCTTAGCTACAACGCCACCATTAACACCACAATCAAGTTGCACGTGGGTTGACTGAGGCTATAGATATACAAGAGTTTATCCTGTATCTCAAGCGAGTAGCCGTGTTGGATAGCTAAAGTCCTTCTACCGCTACCTAACGCTCGATGCTTGCTGTTGCCACTCCTCTCCAGCCCAAAATGTCATAGCATAGAATTTATAGTTATTCTTTTGCCACGATTATAAATCGCTGAACAGTTAAAATCAACTTTTGCTCGTGGGCGAGTGTTCTCTATTTTGCCACTTGCAGTCTGGTAATACATGGTCCATACCCACTTGCCCAATGCAAACCTCCACATTTTATCTAGCTTGCTTCGGCAGTTTCTCGATTGAACTTCGAACGCATTTGATTTTTCGCAAAAAAAGACATTCAACTTAATCGGTGGTTTTGTATAGGAAACGGAACTAAAAGCAATGTTAAGCGTGATCATTCAGGGCAGCCTCCGCTTAATATTATGCTCCCATTTTTATCGATCACATTTCAGAAGTCCGGGTGAACTCCACATGAGGTTTTGCCGCATCTTTGCCCTCTGCTCAATAATCTTTTTTCGCAGTTAGTGGGCTTGTTAAGCCTCTTTTTTTTCTGCGGTTTGTACCGGGATCACAACTGAATACCTAGTAAAATAGTAAGAGTCACAAACCCAGCGTCTAGGACGGAAAAGTAATAACCGAGGATGTTGTTAGTATGCGAAGTAGGATGAATAACAAATATATGTGTAACCTATGAGCGTCGCGACTTCGTCGGCAAGCGGCCACGCGCTGCCAGCATGGCCTTGACTTTTGCCTCGCGTCGAGCAGCACGCTCATCCTTGACCCTTCGTTTCTCTTGTGACGCACTCACATCATCTCCTGCACGCGACTGCGCGGCCGCATCAGCCATGTGGACGTCGATGCACTCCTCCATGCACCGCTGAATCCCATCAGGTCCGGTATTCGAGTTATTCGCAGACCATTGGACGTCAAATCCCCAAGCGTATTGGCGGGTAAGATCCCCTTCGTTGAGTTTAGGAGGCGGTGCGGAGGCTGCGTCGAGGCCACCGCGTTCGCGCCACCACTGGATGAAGCGCACCGCTGCTCGATGCTGATCTGGGACCCCACCACGCTGCACCATGCCGAATCTCCGAGCGAGCTGGTCGAGGAAATGAGACAGATCATTGGTTGGTACACTTCCTGAAGGCAATAAAGAAAGGTATGCCGGAGCTATCACAGATTGGTCAGCATGTTGCCGATAATCGCAAGACAATCGCACATTCGGTATTCAGAACGTTGAATCGATAAAGTAGATATGCAGCGAGAGCTTCGACATCGTAGAGACCTTCCTTGAGACCAGCTACGAATAGCGGCAATGAGCAACCGTCACTAAGCGTGCCAACTCGGGTTAACCCACCTATCAAGGCTAGCTTTATACCACGTTCAGCACCGGCTTCCCCTTTTCCAAGAAAAGGTAACATGACCCCAGGTGAGTCAAAAGCATAAATCTTGGGGTTTTCGCACAGCTTGAGTCTTGTCGACAGCGCACGAGTCATGCCAGGTAGTCCCGACGTCTGCAAAGCTTTGGCGGTAGCTGAAAGGAGGTTAGTCAAATTTGACGAACGTAGTAACAAGGACTCGTATTACGGCCAGTTATGCCTTCTTGACGCAGAGTATTGAGTAGCGTCGACTTGCCGACATTCGGCATGCCGACCACTAATACATTTAATTCGGGAGCATGTGAATTTGTTCGTGCAATGTCTGTGCTCGGTGCAGGCCTTCAACAACGTTTCGGCGGCGTGTTAAGAGCTGACTTACCTTTAAGTAGGTTCAGAAGACTGCGAATATCTTGCTGACGATGCCACGAGGCAAACAAAAACCGCTGATCAGGAAACCGGTTTTGCATTGCCCGCGTAAATGGCTAGTCGAAAGAATCAGTCCGTGTACGCTAGGCTAGATTTGCACTCGTGAACAAGTTTACTTGAATGCCCCAGTCTTGCACAAGGTCTCGTTTGCTGAAGATGACGATGCGCTCGCACACAGTACCTGTACCTCCAGATATGGTCGAACCGTATCGCTTCGGAGCCGGTTGGCGCGGTCCGAGAGTCGCACCAGCATTCGCGGCGGCTGCATGACCACGCTCGAGCCGCCAGCGCTGTAACGCACCTGGGGAGGGCGACGCAGACGATGTTAGCGACGCAAGTCCACAACTGACGCGATCACAAACACGTCATTGGAAATCAGTGCGCTGCGTGATCGAACACGGAGCTTGTTGCACCCATTAACTGGGGTTTTCGCTCGCAGCAGTAGAGGGCCATATGGAAACGGCACGAATCAATTCACCACAGTTGCATGTTTCATCGCGAGTCGGTGGCACTCAAAGGGGCTCCTTCCCTTTTGGTCACTCTCGCCGAGCGGTAATCAACTAAAACAAAAGATGGCGCTGGTTACCTTCGAGAGTGTGGTTTATACTTGTGAGAGGTAGGCGCGCATCCCGGAGTTCCAGTATCACGTCCGTTTGCGATAAAAGGGTCGGGAGGAGCTTCGCAAACCTCGACATATGACCGGGATACCACGATGCCGGCGGAGGAAGGAGCGGGCGTGTGATACTTGTCAGCATTCTGTCAGCTCGTGACACACGTCGACTCTGCGGCCAGAACAAATCAGTTCCTAATCTGCAGCTCCTCGGTATACTTATGTTCAGACCGTGAGTATGTGAGTGTGTTGAAGACAGAGAAAGCTAACCGAAACCAGAAGTAGGCACACGTGCGGAAAAAGTGAGGCGACCACGTCGTCCGTGTGGATGCGGCTCAACAGAAGCTGATTGAGCGAGACTATCAATTACGGAAGAAGTCGGCGGGTCCGCGCACCTGTCCTTGTTTGGTTTCGCTTGTGTCCTCAGATCTATAGAGTGGAGAATTTCAACCGTCATTCCCCTTTTGGATTCTTGGCGGAGTCTGCCGGTCGGGAGCTGCGGCTTGTCTCGGAACCCGGACGGTACAGCGGTCGCACTTGTCTCCTAATGACTGGTCGATATGGAAGCACCTTTGTTCTTGTTCCGAAAAGAAAATGCAACATGAATCGGTTCCATTGAAAGCCAACAGCAAGTAGCTATTACGACTACACTGCCCAAGTCGCTCCCGGACATGAAAGAGGGCGCTCCCTTCGTTTTTCCGCGACTCGGCGAGTAATTTCCTTAAATCCTTCCTTTGCCGCGTTCGCGCCACCCACATCAAGTCGTCGAGGGCATACATAGGGATAACACCCCCTTTTTGGCGCACATTAAATAGCATGAGAGTAATAGAAGCTGCTCACGCAGACAAACATATTCTCGTCTAAGCAGTATATATTCGCATTTCATTAAAATTTGAAAAGCTTAGTTCATAGCAAATCGGAAGAGAAAAAAAGAAAAGAAACTTGAAGGATCCAAGTGAGAAGATCAGCGAAATTGCCCACAAGTACATAAGCACACACCAAACGAGTTACGACGATATAAAAGTTGTGGATGAAGGAAGAGTCGAAATTGAATAAGGAACATATCGATGAGAGCATGGCATGAATGGCGAGTAACAAAAGGTTTAGAACAGTATTGTGACATGGGAGGAAGGGGGAGCAGTTCCAGAGTTGCTCTATGCCAGATAGTGGCAGTCACCGGACCTCACGGCAGTTACGAGACCGAGAAATCGGCCAGAGGGTTTGTTGAAGAGATAAGCTATGAGGAGGAGTTTATAAAGATTCTTGAACCGCTGTACAATAACCGACACATACCTATATCTCCGGCGTCACCTTTCAACCATCAAAGCTCTTACCACTTCGAGTTCGTCGGCTGGTCAGGATGGGCGCAAAGTCGAGGTTGATGAGTTTATCGGAAGGCGGAGGAGAGCCTTCGACCCAACCCTTCCAGCCTTTGCGCGCGGCAACACGCTTCTTAGGCGGCCTCTTCTCCACTACTGTCTTCGACGACGACGGATGGAGATCTTCTCCGTCGTCTGGCGTGCGAGGTCGCTTAGATGACTGGCGTGAGGTGGACGAGGAGATAGAGGGCTGGGGCGTGGAGGCAGGGGAAGAAGGCATGGGTGGCGGTGTGACTGATACGGAGCGCTGTGTCGATGTCATGTGAATGGCGGGGCGACCGATACCGAGTCGAGCGGTCGGAACGTGTGGGACGGGCGTCGTGGAGCTTCGTACGACCGGTGGCGGAGGCGGCATTACAGCCGGCGCGGCCGTCGCGGCCGGTACGGAAGGACCAGCCTGGTGTTGACTCTCTTCGGCTTGAGCCTCCCGCTGCGCGCGCTCCTCCGCCCTCTTCGCCCTCAACCTCTCCCTGTCACGATCGCGCTGCTCCATCTTCTTCGACCTCTTCGACGCGGCATCTGCTCCCTCGACAGCCTCATAACGGGGCACTCCGTTCAGAACGCTCGTGAGCACGTCGCGAGCGGGGCGGGGATCAAAGTCGCCGGCGAGGACGGCGGTCGCCGTACGCCGTCGGTGCTTCAGAGAATGGTACTGGGCAGGAACGATGGTCATGGTCGACGGAGAGGGTGGTGAGGTAGCCAGAGATGGAGGGGGGAGGTAAGTGGTGGGAGGAAGTAGAGAGGCGTGAGGCGGAGGTAATAATAATTGGCTTTGTTTATTCGCACCGCGTAGGCTGTGGATCAGGGTGGTGGCTACTGACGAGATCTGAGATGAGAGAATATGGAGGGTTCTCATGACCAATCAGAGAAATGGCTAAAGGTGGCGCTTCCCACGGAAGCTTCGGGACCTTACCAGGACAAGGAGCGCCCGCATCTTCCACGTTACCTTCTCAACTCCGCTACGGAACTTATTGTTCTGGACACTGTGCGTTTCAATCTCTCCCTCATTCCATCTGACTCGTACATACATCCGTAGAGCGTTTGTGTCCAAAAAAAAAAAAAAACGACTGGCGGTCTGTGCGAAATTGACCCAAGCTCTCGGCGCCTCTCACCGACGGCCCAGCCCCAAGAGACCGAATCCGTTATCCACCATCAGCGGCAGACTCCGGACCCGGAAGGGCAAACCGCACGCTAAAGGCCTTGCAAATTCATTTGTTCTTTTCGTGCAGTCCCAGCCCTCAATTCAACTGAGTCTGTGTGCACAAAATGTCATTTCGCCACCATGCGTGATTCCAAACACTGAACCCACCCCAGATTCCTTCTCGCCCTTGGCTCGTCGGAGCCTTCTACTTTGGGGCTAGACGTGACCCAGGCGTAACGCGCACGCCCTTGCCCCCCCCCCGTGGAGGCGGGCTCGGCTTCCTATTTTTGTTGGCAGGGCCTTGTGTCACAGTCACCCTCTCTTCGTGATCCCAGAAATTCCTCGAGAAAGCCGCCCCCCCGACCACTCAGATCGGGAATAACGACGTAACGTGCGTAAACACGTGTGCTTTTACCTCCCAAACAAGATGCGGAGCCGCATGAAACTGCGTTTTTTCCTCGTGCTTGATTCGCACGAGCTTACGTCTTCACATAACCCTCTTTAAGATAGGGACAAGAGTTGACAAGGGTCCTTTTTTGCACAGAGCCTGATATTTCCAACGAACGGCTTCTTAGGCTAGAAGAAATACCAGAGGATATCGATCGGACCGCCGTCAAGGCCGATGGTCTGACTTTGAACGCACCTCGCCCTCAAAAAGCTCCGCTCATCCTCCCTCAAGCACCGACCCAAGAGCTCATATTCTGCCGCCGAGCCTTTTTGACCGTTAACGGGTGATCAGCGAAGGTTTAAGCCGCTTCCGACATCATTTTTGACCTGACGACGTAGCATCAAAATAGCCTTGGTCCTTCAAATGCACCACTAGTATACCGAGCTTGGCGTATTTCTGACGACAGCCCGTCCGCTTTCCGAAACTTGACGTTGGCCGTAATAGTGCGGCCCTGGAAGTTGCTGAATACTGCTCTCGGCCAGGGATGTATAATTGCAGAAGGAGACGGCGCTCATGCTGAAACACGTCCCAATCGCAACTTGGGTGCGGACCGGCGCAACGCTCGATACGCGGCGGCGACCTATCCGCACAACTCGCCGTGGGGGTTGAACGAAAAGTGGCTAGGCCGCCACTCGTTTCCGGTGCCTGTGGTATGTCCTCAACTTGCATTTGCCTCCTATCTGTTTATCCGACTACCTGACGACAAGAGCGAATTAACCCTGGTCGGACGATGACGGGCGACCGAACAGACGTTCATGTCTTTATAAAGGGTGGCTTCGGCTCTCACGTTTTGTGGCTGCCTTGACCGAGTCCCACCGGACGTGATAAATGCGGTAAACTGTATTCATACTTTGATCTCCCCAGCTTGGCGGAGATATCCACTCTTCTGACGCCACACTTCCCAGCCTCTGTGCACCTATCTGATACAGTCTTTCTTCATGTCCTACTAAGTAACTTGCATATGTACAACAACCACAACCTTAGCGAGCAGCTAACCAAAATACACAAGTCTTGACTGCTTAAGACTCTACAACAACAGTAATGCCAATAAACTAGCAGCGAACGTTTCATTCTCTTAAAAATTAAATCAAAATGTACGAAGCATATGCGCTTAGACCATCGCATTGGAGCTCGAAGGGCCATTGTAGAGCATCATTACTAACGCAAAGCATTTGAACGCTTAGTCCAGTTGACGCGGCTGTTTGAAACACTTAATCCCACCATGCTCCAATTTATAATCCTTCCATGATAAAGACAGGATGCGATACACTCCTCACACTATTAATGACAGTACCCTCCAACGGACAACTTCCCAAGGTCGGACATGTATATGCCCTCATAAAACGTCAATCTACTGTGTTTTAGTCGTTGCTTAGGAGTATTAATCCGATGTCTTTCGAGCTTTGAGCCCAAGCTAAATGCAACGTACAGCAGAAATCTGATAAAAGATACGATAGTATACTTTAACTTCTGACTAAGAAATGGCCAGTCATTTTGCGGCAAGCCAGGATGTTAAGGAGATGATTTGCGGCTATATATGTTCATCGGTTGTGGGAGTTCAGAACGCTTTCGACTGAGCATATTCACGCTACTCAATACTTATGTTTCACTGGTTAGCCATGGGGCATGTGTTGGCATCAGACAAACTGTCCAATTTAGTCAGAAACATTTAGTATAACAATTGCGGGGGTTTCCGCTTATATTAGTTGGAATCAGTGGCTTGGTTTCAAACTATTTTAAGCTTAAATTCTAAATTCGCAAAACTTAAAAAGGCTACTGGTATAGTCCAGTCGCTCTGAAAGGCCACAACTGGCTACCGCACTTAAAATGTGGGTGATCGTGGCTTAATGCATCTCGACTGGGAGGACGGCATATAGATAGTCCAGCTTTCAATTTGTATTTTCCGTACACATTATGCGTGTAAAACACACGTAATGCTATGAGTCCATGAAGAGAGATGATAGCTCGCAAATGCGTCCTGGAGTACGTCACGGCCGATTTTGATGAGAATGTAATAAGGACAGTCATGAATGAGGCGACCGCAAGGCATAGTTGTTACAGATCAATGCGAGCTCGCAGTTGCGGTTAGGTACGCGGCCATCCACAAGTCAATCCGTCACTTCCCCTTGTGAGGAACATTCAATTCCAGCGTCACTCGCCGATCGTTAATGAAACAGTCACTGTCCTCGTGCCGGAGTTGCGGTGATGAAAGTAGAAATGGAGCCGGTTAGCATGAGCGCCGAGTCTTGTGCCCAAAATAAATATGCAAACTCCCCGTATCGTCACTAAAGCCAACTTAAGGAGAGATTGACATGGAAGCTTCCGACGAGTTTTTGGCATCCAAATTGACGGGAAGCTTGTGCTGTAGTGTTGTCGAAACGCGAGACCTTCGATGGGAAAAATCAAAGAGTAAAAAAAGGTACCCCTTGTGACCTTGTGACATAACACGTTGCATCACATCCGTCGGCTAATGGTGCCTGCCCTGGGCTGATTCCAAGAACCCGGCTCACCCGGCACCCATCTTCCGCGGAAGGCACCCAACAGAAGTTCAAATTAGTATAGGGCTGTTACACTTGGCTCTTCCTCACACCATCATCCTGACTCCGTCTGATACAACACTTGCAACACTATGGCGACAATTTCGACACCCATCACTGAGCTGTTCAAAGTTCAGCATCCTATACTTTTAGCCGGAGTATGTTCAATAAAAACATGCTTTCATTGCAAAGTTGACTTTGACCGATGCGGATTTCAGATGAATCTTGCATCAGGACCAGAACTAGCTGGTAAGTCAGCATGAACAAACCCTTTCACCTTCAACTCGGCTACGTCCTCACACTAAGCACCCACTAGCGGCGGTGACCAATGCAGGTGGTCTCGGGGTCCTTGGAGGTGATAATATCGGCACTTCACCGGAAACTTTACGATCACAGGTAACACAACTCTGATGTCGTAACCTGAGTTAGTACTGAATTAAGTACACAGATTCGTGAATTGAAGAAGCGCCTTAACGACCCACATGCACCATTTGGGGTCGACCTGCTCTTCCCTCAGCTAGGTGGCGCTAGAAAAACCAACTACGATTATTACAAAGGCAAGGGCAATGATCTTGTTGACGTGGTTATCGAAGAGAAGGCTGCGCTATTTGTGTCCGCAATCGGTGTTGTGCCTCACAACCTAGTCGATAAGCTTCACAAAGCTGGCATACCCATCATGAACGTGAGTGTTTGCCGCTACTCCTCTCATCAGTAGAAAGGTGATAGCTCTTAAGATGATCGGCCACCCCAGACATGTTGCAAAGGCCCTCTCACACGGAGCTGATCTCATCTGTGCACAAGCTGGCGAGGGTGGTGGGCATACAGGCAGCATCCCTCTTTCAATTCTTATCCCCGCCTGCGCCGACGCCGTCAAGGGACACAAGTCAGCTTTAACCGGGGAATCGGTCCACTTAGTCGCGGCCGGCGGAATCTATGATGGCCGGGGACTTGCTGCTTGCCTTATGTACGGTGCGGCTGGTGTTTGGGCAAGTTAAATGTCGTTGTGTAGGCTCGGTCAAACTAATCGCTAACAATTATACACTTCTGGACTTAGGTCGGCACTCGTTTTGTCGCCAGTGAGGAGGCTGGCGTACCAAAAAAACACAAGGAGGCTGTCAAGACAGCAGGATATGAGGATACGGTGCTTACCACAATTTATACTGGCCGTCAGCTACGGATTAGGCGCACTCCTCACGTTGAAAAGTGGTAAGTATACTGTCTCATAAGAATTTTGACGCCTCTCAATTCAACATTTCAGGGAGAATGAGCGTCAAGCAGAAATCAAGAGCCTTACCTCCAGGGGTGTTGTTCCCTACTTAAAAGAATTAGAGGAAGATCCGGAAGGCGCAATGAAAAACTTTCCCATGGCAATGGGCCGAGTTTCTGCACTAATTAAAGATATTCTTCCAGCCAAGGTAATAGTCAATAATATGGCTACTGAAGCGGCAGGATTGCTGCGAGGCGGCCGTCAGATGCTCACTAACAAACCAAAGCTGTGAGTACTGTGGCGGGCTGGAATGCCGTTCAAGGCTGTCGTTCTTCTAATTTAACTTCGTGACGTTAGCTCATCTACCAGCCATCGATGCTTCTACCGTGATCTGTTTGTAGTATTGTTTTTGAAAAAAGAAAGCGTGTTTATAATAACAAAAGCTGCCTGCATGTATTCAGAGATGAACACCCTAGCAATTACACTAAAAGGATCTTTTTGGCCTTTCCTTAAACTCGGATATGGTTTTGGTACTCAAAGTTTAGGTTCTCAATATCAGAATGAAAGGATTGAATTTTTCACCTAAAATTTACTAATTTGGACCAAAGTGTATTTAATATTTATAAATCCATCTGCATCCATCCCGCTTAGCTCAGTGGTAGAGCGCGTCACTAGTAATGACGAGGTCATTCGTTCAATCCGGGTAGCGGGAATTTTTGGCAATTGCAACTATGTTTCTGCAATTCCCGAAATACACATGTGCAGAGCTGGCCCAAAAAAAATTTACACCTATCTTCTTCGTCCATGGCTGTAAACACTAGTAGGACTTGTTACTCTTCGTAATTGTTTCAGCTCCCGCTCATTCAACAACTTCTTTCTCCGTATCAATTCTACGCCTCCCGTACAGCTTTTTCTTTTCATAAAGTCATTCCTGCTCTTGATCTGAGATGTGGTGTGCGGTCAATACAATCGGTTACTAGTATTGCCTTATTTTTTGGTATTCAGATATTAACCTCTTGGGAGACGCAACTGCCAATATAGAGTCGATTTGATGTCGTCATTGATACATCTAATAGAAGAAAGATTTGAGCTTGGAACAAGTACTCTGGCCTCCCGTTCACCTCTTCAAGGATCAGTTAAGATCATTAATACCAAAAATTCAAGACAAGTGCTTAAATACAATATTAAAAGTAGTAAGAAACACTGGATAGCTTGGACTAGAGCCATTCAGCGACCGATGTCGAAAGTTAGCATTGGCTCTTTGATTCGTCACCGTACAGTCTCTGTGCTCTTCTATCCGATTTTCTCTGTGTTGCATGATAAATAGATCTATAATACTTGTCACTGCCTATGGTGGGACGAAGGAAAGGAGGAGTGTCAAGTTACGCGGGCCTGCTTGAAAGAGCTGACAGGATTTCCGCGCAAATTTGAACACACTGTCAGTTTTGACTCTACGAAATTGAACAAACTGACATTTTCAAGTTTGAGGTCGAGCTTGTTTTGTGGAGGCTGACGGCAGAGGCTAGGAGCGCGACTAAAACCCCAACCCGGTCTTACTAGAAAGGTGATTAGTCGGAGTTTGACTTTGCGTTCTCTCAGGCTGGCTCTTATAGTTTTGACAGATCGTACAATGCAGAGTAAGCGAACGTCCTACCTCGAGAAAGTGATGATAGTTTCTTACGACTGTGCTGGCTAATATGGCTGAGGTAGTAAGGGCTACAAATGCGAAGCCGCGATATTTGGACTTGCTCTGAGCTCATTGTGACGAGGAGAAGATTTGCGGGTAGCAGGATATCCCGACGATTATAGCGTATATGACCGATCTCTCCTTTTTGGTTGCTTACTGGTGATTAATCTGAGATTACGATGAGAATATTAAGCCCTTTGTTACTTAATTTCTCTCAAAACAATTTTGGGGATTACGCATGCTTTTCAATTTCAATCATACACGAAAGGGGTTAAGAGCCCAGGCAGTAAAATACCTGAGCAAGCTTACATAGTTTAAGACATTTCTTAGTGAGAAAAAGAAACAGGAAGTTACAAGTGGCATGATTACCATAGTCTAACCCAACGAGCCAGAAAGGCGTCGCACCCTTGACAGTGGCCAGTCTCTACCCGGGCCTTTGTTACCCCAGTCCACGCAGCACGTGCCAGCGGACGATACGCGACCCCCCGCTGAGTTGCTCTCATCCGCTTTCACAAACACCATAGTCAAGTTCGACAAGCCTAGGTCTCTTCGCTAATTGGGGGCTCCTGTACTACGCTTCGTCTCTTTCTCTTTTTCCCCTTCTTTTTGTGAAAATGGACTCTCCTAAACGGCCTTCACCATCACCCGACTCCTCAGACGCCAAACGCCCCCGCTTGGACGAGGGCGCAACACCCGTCGACCCCGAGAGCGCGGCTGGTAAACGGTTTGAGCTTGAGCCCGTCCAAGGTGGTGATATAGGGAACTTGCCCAACGAAAGTGCCGGTGCTCCTGGCCCCGAGACCGGTGGCCGCGTGCGAGTGCTTGGTGAGGGAGACGAGGAGGCGGCGGACGTGGACATGGCCGACGAAGATGGCGAGTCCGCAGAGGAGGCCGACGAGGAGGACGCAGCGCAACTCGAGGCGACGCGTCAACGCCTGGAGGACCAGGCGCGCAAGTATCTCGCTGCCCAAACCCACGAAGTCGTCATTCCCTCCTACTCGGCCTGGTTCGACATGTCGAAAATACACCCCGTCGAGCGTCGTGCACTGCCCGAGTTCTTCAACTCGCGCAACAGGTCAAAGTCGCCACCTGTCTACAAAGACTATCGCGACTTTATGATCAACACCTATCGTCTCCGCCCTACGGAATACCTCACCGTCACAGCTTGTCGTCGCAACCTGGCCGGAGACGTGTGTGCTATCATGCGCGTGCACGCCTTCCTTGAACAATGGGGACTCATTAACTATCAGGTAAGTATCCGTGTCAGCTCAATCAGGCCGTTCTCTTACCTATCACTCTTTACAGATCGACCCTGAGCAACGCCCGGCCACCCTCGCACCCCCCTTCACCGGCCATTTCCGCGTCATTCTCGACACCCCGCGCGGCTTGCAGTCCGCCATCCATCCTGGCACTCGCCCAGGCACCAAGTCTCGCGCTCCTGCAGCAGCCACGAACGGCGTTCCCAAAGCAGATTCGGCCACTCCCGCATCTCTCGAGTTGCGATCCAACATTTACCAGACTAGCGCTAAGGCCGCCCGCAGCGTCACCGAGGAAGAGGCGACGGCCATCCTCAACGAAGATTCTACCAAAAAGACTGTGGCACACCACTGTGACACTTGCGGCGTCGACTGCAGTGCCGTGAGATATCATTCTCTCAAGGTCAAAGACTTTGAGCTCTGTGCGCCGTGCTATCTTGATGGACGGTTCCCGTCGACGATGTTCTCAGGCGACTTCGTCAAGCTTACGACCGGTCCTTCGACTCACGGAGGCAGCGACGACTGGTCCGACCAGGAGGTGCTTTTGTTGCTCGAGGGTGTGGAGATGTACGACGACGATTGGAATGCAATTGAGGAGCATGTCGGCACGCGCTCCGCGCAGCAGTGCATCCGCAAGTTCCTCGAGCTCCCGATCGAAGACCCGTACCTCGCGTCGGAGGGCGAGATGGGCGCGCTCAGATACGCGCGCGTGCCGTTCGACCAGGCGGACAACCCCGTGATGAGCGTGGTCGCGTTCCTGGCCGGCGTCGTGGGACCTGGCGTAGCGGCGGAGGCAGCGAAGACAGCGTTAAACGAGTTAACGAAACCAGAAGGGGAGGAAGCGAAGGCGGAAGGAGGCGACAAATCCGGGGAGGACAAGATGGACGAGGATGGCGACAAGCCCGCCGCGGAGGAAGGCGCCAGCACCTCGACTGCAGCCGCGACGGCCAAGCAACACGGCGTCCCGCATTCGAAGGTCGTCCGCGCCGCGTCGCTCGCACTCAAGTCGTCGGCGAAGGCGGCGGACGCGCTCGCGGACGCGGAGGAGGCTCACGTACGCTCGACACTCGGTCAGCTCGTCAAGCTCACGCTGACGAAGCTCGAGCTGAAGATGAAGCAGTTTGAGGAGCTAGAAGACATGCTCGAGGACGAGCGCCGGCAGCTGGAGAGCGCGCGGCTATTGCTCGTCGACGAGCGAGTCAACCTCCGCCGAAAGTTGGACTCGGTGCGCGCGGAGCTGGCGAAGCAAAATCCGCAGAACATTGCCGCGACTGCCCAACAGGCACAGACGGCGCTTATGCAGGGAAACAGGGTGAACGAGGTACAGAGCTCACTCGAGGGCGATAATGGGCCCATCAGTGGTGCTCAACTTGGGGTACTGTCTTAATTATAGGCTATGTCTACGCTCTTATTATCATACTCTTTCCCTTCTTCTGCTATTTTGTTTCCCTTGTCAATCATTTCTGTTGTAACTCCACGCCCTGTGAGGACGCGTAAGAAGTTGAACGCCTATGAGGCGAGATCGCCTGACCCGGGAACCGCCTGACACCGGTCCGATCGCAACTTGACCTCGAACTGACACCTGCCCGCCACACTTGTACGTTCAGAGATGCTTAAAACACCAGAACGTCCTTGGGCGCCCGCCAAACCCGTTTGCGACTCTTCAAGCTCAGGACGACCACACCCGCTAGCTTAACACTTTCCATATCCTATTCCTCAAACGCTACCCAATTCAAATCCTACAAGACTCGCTTTCTCAACGATGGCTACCGATACCGCTTTCACTCCTCCAACCGCTGCTCCAGTGCAGTACGCTACGCCTCACGGAACACGTTGGCAAAACGAACTCGCCGGCGCGCGCGATGGAACGCTCGAATTTCCTGACGACCCGCACTTTGTCGGCCCCTGGATTCTTGGTGAATGTATCGGCAAGGGTGCAAGCGGACGCGTGCGCATCGCAAGACATCGACAAACCGGTCAACTGGCTGCCGTCAAAATTCTGCCTTTGATGCCGGCGTTCAACTCGCAACAGTCGATAAGAACGCGTCACGTCAAGGCGGAGAGGTTTCGCCATGGCATCGACAAGGAGATTATCACCATGAAGCTAATGCGTCATCCGAACATTATGCGGATGTTTGACGTGTATGAGGGAGAGAAGGAGCTCTTTCTTGTGCTGGAGTATGTCGAGGGTGGTGAGCTGTTTGACTACCTCGTAAACCACGGGAGGATGTCTCCACAAGAAGCGTTGTCCTACTTCAAACAAATCATCTCTGGTCTTCATTTTGCTCATACGTTCTCTATCGTTCATCGCGACCTCAAGCCGGAGAATATCCTGATCCAGTCACTTAACCCTCCATTGATTAAGATTGCCGACTGGGGTATGGCCGCATTCTCGCCTCCTTCAGCTCAACTGGGGACCAGTTGCGGGTCACCACACTACGCTAGCCCTGAGATCATCGCTGGAGAAAGCTACGAGGGACCTGCATCGGACATTTGGAGCTGTGGAGTAATTTTGTTTGCGCTGCTCACGGGACGTCTCCCGTTCGATGACAAGGATGTTGGTAAACTGCTCAAGAAAGTCCGGCTTGGTCAGTTCACCATCCCTTCTTGGATAGACGCTCATGCCGCCAACTTGCTATCGAGGATGCTGGTAGTAGATCCTCTCAAGCGGATTACGGTGAGACCGGGATTTTAGCTACTCTGGTATTCGATGCTGACACTTGCTATAGATGTTGGAAATTCTCGGTCACCCATGGATGCGAACTCCGACGCCGGGTGTCGTTTGCATACTTCCACCATCAATTGAAGATCTAGCGAGTCCGCTTTCCTGCCTGAGCGCCATCGATCGCGACATCCTGGAGTCGTTACTTGTGATATGTGATAAGCAAGCAGACATGAACAACCTGGTCGTCGACCTTCTCTCTCCACCTGGCCATGGTTCCTACACAAAGGCTTTCTACTATCTTTTATCTCAACATCGCCAAGCAACCCTTGAAGGTGATGGAATTTTTCACGACATCTCATCGGCTCTTGGTAAAACTGTGACGAGGCAATATTCTGGACCCCCGAGTCGCGCCACAACTCCCGTCATTCCTGAACGCCACAAGACCATTCCAGACCCAAAGCCTGCGCCAGTTGGGCCACTTCCATCACGTCCTCCTGTCAATCGTGCTCGCACCATTGAATGTGACGCGCCCTCTTCGCGTCTCCACGCACCCTCGCCGCGTGGGTCCCGCGCCAACCCTCGCCAATATGCCTCGGTGCCGATGCCGCCTCCATTCGCGTTCAGTGGGCGTAGCTCGCTTCCACATCCCATGCCCGCCGAGCGGTCCGATATCCCTCCACCCGTTCCATTCAATACCCCAGTTCCAGATTCGCCCATCGTAGTATCCCAACAGCACCATCCCACAATTCCCAACATGTCGCTCGCCGGCTTGTCGATGCCTGCGTGCCCTCAGACAGCTTATGATTCTTTGCCACGGGTATTCTACCGAGAAACCCGGATCCCCGGACCAACTCCGGCATCGCCGGCGCTCGGGCACGTAGCTGCTGGAAACGCGTCAAACTCACCCCGCGCACCAGTCACTCAGAGGCGCACAGCACTGTATCCCGACGACACACCCAACCGTCCTGCCTCCCGTCAGCGCTACCGAACCGCGGATGGGTCCCCCCTCCGTTCGGAGGTTATGGGCGCATTGGGATCGAGCCTCCCACGACACCAAGATACCCGTACTCGCCGTCGTGCCGAGTCAGCCTTGGTGCCTCGCACGGACGAAAAGGAAAACAGACCAGTGGCGTATCCATCTCGAGAAGCCACAGTGTCAATGGCAAGACATCCCATGGGAAAGGTAGATTGGCCTGGCCCATTGTTGGAGGACAAGTCGACGGGACTGGGCTTTGATAAGACTATGAGTGGCATCAAAATCGAAAAGCGTCGCCGTAAGTGCTTGCATCTCGTTTCTGGGAAATTACAACTGAGAAATTGCCTTGCAGCACCACCGCTGGAACTTGTTCCGAACAACGCCAACGACCAACGTGTGACGTCCAATTTACTCCTCTCCCCGACGGCACATAACCCCGTTGGTGAGCTCAAGGGCTGGTTCTCCAACCTGTTCAACTGGAAGCAGTCCCACGTCTTTTACTCACACGACATACTATCGCACACCCGGGCGGAAGTGTCGCGGTTGCTCGTCGCATTTGGCGTGTCCGTCATCGAGTCCGACGATCACGACTCGCTGGCTCCGAACCACGACACACAGGCGTTCAAGTGCGTCGTCGAGGATGGGTGCAACGGCGCACACAAGGGCGTCCGTTTCCGCGTCGAGTTTTCCCCTTGCGCGCCGTCGAGTCCGGGATCGTTCTACCCGCCCTCGCCTTTGTCGCCGACCACGCCGTCGGGGATCAGCAGCCGAAAGAGTGCGAAGGCGATCGCGGGTACCGCAACGGGGGGACTGTATGAGTGTGCGATCGTGCTCGTGCAGGAGAAGGGGTCAGTCACGACGTTCAGGACGGTCGTGCAGCGTCTGAGGGAGGAGTGGAGGTTGGACGCGCTGCAGACGCCGGGAACTCAGGCCGGGCAGGGTGTCAGAGCGTGGATGGACACGGCGAACGCAATGTCTGTAGATCAGCTTGCGGTTTGAGACTGTACTGTGGCCAAGTTGTTTCACTCCTACTCTTCGAGCATTTCTAACTAGACATGATGTTCTGTATAAATACTGTATGTATCATCGCTTCAAAACTCACTAGAAATTATCCGAAACGTAATTTCTCAAACTTGGTTTGGTGCAGACAATCTTCCAAAAAGTTTGGAAGGAGAGAGGTATCAATACAGGAAGAGTGGTAAATAAGCCGTAGAATGAGGTACCAGAAAGGAGTGGAAGATAGCAACAGAAAAAAAGAAGAAGCGAAAAAAAAGTGAGGGCTAATGAATAGTTCGTCGTTAGATGCCATGAGAGTGAAACCACTACCACACATATAGCCACGCCTACGTGAGAGTTCCTCTCTTCGAGGCCCCCTGTCACGCAGCAGCCGCTGTCGACGCCGGAGGATTGGGCGCCGGACTCTCCTCTGCGGGTGCGGGCGGCGCCACACCCCCCGTCGTGGTCCCACTCCCGCTCGCGACCGGCTCCGTCTCCTGGGACGTCCTCCCCGTCGCCGCCGAGCGCGCCGCGGCGGAGACCCGCTTCGACGGGTCGCGCTTGATGTGCGTGTACGCCGGTGGGAGCTCGATCGTCTCGTTCTCGTCCGCGCCCGTCTCCTCGTCCACCCGCCGGCCGTCCTCGTGCTGGATGATGTTCACCGGGCGGAGCGGCGTCGGCCCGTGCGCGGACTTGCGGGTGGTCGTGCTCGCGCCGCCAAAGCCGCGTCCGCCCGCCTCGCTCGGCGTGCTCGGGCGGACTGAGCCGGGCCCACCCGCGGCGGCGCCTGCGCCTCCGAGGAGGTAGTCCGCGTCGCCGGCGTCGGACGAGTCCCGGGCGGTGGTGCCCGCGACGGTGGGCTCGGGCAGCGTGAACGGGTCGGGCTGGTAGTACTGCGGGAGCTCCTGCCGGTTCGCGGCATCGTCCTCGTCGGCTTCGTTGAGGAGGTCGACGGGTCGCTCCTTCTGGGTCTTGTGGAACCGGCGCCGGCGGTAGCAGAAGAGGGCGACGAGGAGGAGGGCGACGAGGCCTGCGATGCCGCCGATCACGCCTCCGACGATCGCACCGGTGTTGGACTTTTTTCCGCCGCTGATCGTTCAGAGAAGACATAAAACAAAAAATAAAACAAAAAAGAGGCACAATCCGAATAAGTTGGCTGCAACACGGAGAGTTCCTGATTTTTTTTTTTT
>JAZHGK010006148.1:0-15604 GCA_037855215.1 Waitea zeae | reverse complement strand
GTATACAGTCTGCATTACACAAGTTATGAGCTATCAAATCACTCAATGGAAGAGTGATCTCCAGCATCAGGACCAATCGGTCCTTGGTAAGGATCCGCGATAGGAGGACGTTGAGAACCTGGTCCATACACGCTCACAAGCCTAGATTCTGCTGGAGTGGGCTGTTTTCCATTCTTCGAAAATGCGGTTTCAATAACCCAAGCTGGCTGGCCTGGTACTGTAGGTTTACGCGCTCAAATCAGATATAGGTGCTGAGAAGAAAGCGGATGATACTTACAGTCGATTGTCCCATGTCCATCTCCATGACGAACCACAAGCGACGAGTTAGGGGCATTCTTCCACTGCCGAGTCGCCCATTCAGTTGGCGTGCTGGTCGTCACAAATTAGTAAAGAACAGGACGTGAACAATTATAAGTTCTGACGTACTTAAGGTCATAATCAGATGTTAGAAAAAGAATCGGACTGTTGATCTTCAGATCCTTACGCTCACGCCCGCGAATCGGCCAGGCAGAGCACATCGTCTTTGGAAGAAATTAGAGAGAAGGAGAAGATTGATATAGGATGCACGAACTTTAATTTGCCAAGATTGCGCATAACCAAAACTGGCATTATCAACCTAGTAGGATTTTAAAGTCTAGAAAGAATAAAACAAACTACACAAGACTCACTTTGGCAACTTCGTCGATCACCCGCTTAAACTCGTCCCAACCCTCCGAAACATCTGTAACGAAATATCACGTTCAGCTTCCCAAGGCGGCTTTCAGGCACCAAGATGCTCGCGCATACCTTCATCAGCACAAAAAATTGGCAATGCTGCAACAATGACTGGCATGATGTCAGGAATCGGCTTCAATAGCGTTCCATCTCCAGCGAGTGCTTGAGCAAGTGCCACGTTGAATAGAGGGAAGTCGGGTGTCGCGTTCAGATAGTAGTATAGCATGAATTTTGCCTCGGCAGGGGTGAGACCGGGAAAAGTGCCATTTTGAACGAGCTGGGCCACCGAAGCGAAAGCCTTGATAGTGGATCAGTCATACAAAAAGGTATCTCACGCCGTTGTATATGCGTACCGAAGGGACCGCGCCTTTGCCCTGAGAATGAAAGGGACAAGCTGAGTCGTACATGCAATAGGCGTCAGCTCGAAGAAGCAAGCGATTGATCGCCGTGATTTGATTCACAGCGGCATCTCGTGTTGACTGGTGGGGGAGGGGGGGAGGAGAAGAGGAGAAAGACGGTGAGCTTAAAAATAGCTACCTAGTAGTCGATCGAATTTACTCACTATACCGTGCGGGGTTATGGCATCGAGTACGACGTGGTTTACGCGTTCCGGGAAGCGAGCCACCAGTTCAGAGCCGCCGTACGTACCACTGAAAAAGTCAAGTCAGTATACAATAAACCAAATGTGACGATCAATGAACGCTTACTAAGACACGCCGATGTAGTTCATTTTTTCGTATCCAAGGGCAGCGCGAAGCGTATTCCAGTCTTGAACAACCTCTTGCGTTCCGAGGTGTCCGAGGATTCCTGCGGGGCTACTGAGCTCAACGCAAGATTCTGCGACTCCGCGAATGAGCGTTTGGTAATGCTCAAAGGCGGAAGAATTTTTGGGGCTAAGGAAGGTCAGAATCGTGTGTTGTGATAGTAAATGAAAACACTTGCATAGTTACTGGCAGTGCTCGAACCAGCTCCTGTGAGCAGTTGATAGGAGTCGATTGATGTGTGCCGCGTACATCCATGCCCAAAAAGTCCTGGTTCAGGAGACCAGCAAAGTAGCTGGGTACGGTATTGTTAAGCGCGATGTTCCACGCATAAGATGCGACCTCCACCCCAGGTCCGCCTTGGAAAGTAGCGATTAGATTGTGTTTCGAAGGTGCACATGACAGCTTACCGGGATTGAAGTTCAAGAGTTCCTTCGCACCGTTCGGACGATACATTGCAAACCCAACACTGACCGTATTGTTCGCGCTTATCGGCTTTTCGTAGTCCATTGGGACATTGATGCGACCGCACTTTAGCGTTTTTGGGAGCACAGGCAGATGGCTCCCCTTCCAACTTGGTCCGGTCAAATTGTATGCTTGCTGGATAGGGACTGGGACATTGTTAGCACAGTCTACCCATTGGATGCGGGTGTTCACAGTTGCGGCTGCTACTGCACGAGTTGAGAGTGTTGCGAGAGAAATGAGGGCTGAGAGCAGCAACATGAGAGCTGGGCTGAGATGATGAGTTAGATAAGTTGTACGATGAATATCGCCTCGCTTATATATGTTCGGTTTTGAGGTGCGCCATTGTCCGCAGTCGCAGGCAAATCCATTACCAGAAGAAGAACCTATGAGTTACCCGGCAAAGCGATGCTGACGAGCTGCGGGCTGTGAGCGTATTTGAAAGGGTCAAAGCGGCCGTCGCCTTACTGGCGGTGGTAAACGAGCGTTTACGCTTCAGGAGTGAGCGTTGGCATCAGATGTTTGTGATCTTGCCGGGGTAGCAACTGGGAGCCCACTGCGGCGCAGCACTCGTGATCCTATAGCGATGGTTGCAGAGATGGTTCAGCATTGTAGGCGTGCATATCATGCTTTTTCATGCAGGTGTGCCCAACGAATTCATAGAGGGCTGATATAAACATGTTGTAAGGACACAAGGCGTGAGTAGCAAGCCACGATACTCGTAAGAACGGAGTATGGGCGTACGAAGCAGCGGCAGGCTCGCACTATCCTCCGTTCGGATTATCCAGCCTTGCCAACTCATGTCCGGGGTGTACTGGGACGTAGGAGGAACTTGGAAGCTGGGCGAGCTGGGTGAACCATGGATGGTCGCAGAGGGAGGCGCCGGGGATGAGTGGGCCCTCACTCCGCCGAGTCTCACTGAGTGTCGCGCAGTGGTAACAGACCAAAGAGTATACAATTGCCGATAACTAACAGGACAAAGAATAAAATGCGGGTGACATATGCGACAAGACGACATCAGACAGAGCATGGGAGTGTGCGAGTAGGAACACTACAGAGTGGAAATGAGTTGGTGAGCAAACCGATGGGAGCGGGGAGGGGAGAGGTAGGAAGCACGGACCGAGGCCAGGCGAATTCGGAAAAGGAATTGCGCGTGCCTTCTCATGCGGTTCGACGGCCGGAGCACACTAACGCCACCCATTAGGCGCCGTATTATGTGCACGTGAGGTGCTGAGCCTTGCCAGGGTACGTCGACCATCCCGAAGCGTCCCTCCACACGCCCAGTTTTTCTTTCCGTTCTCCGTTAGTAAAAGCATCGATTTACATCCATCAAAGCTCTCGATTAGACCTCTTTTGGTTGAATTGGCTGGCTGCCGTCTGGTCCGGAGCTTTGTCGTATCTATTAAGGAGCTGCATTCCGACTCGAAGTCCAACGCAACGTGTACCTGAATGGCTGCGGCTTACGCCAAACTTATGGCTGAAACTTTGATTTCTGATCTATTTGATCGCAAGTTTGCTGTTTCTGCCTTTCTGTGAAAAATCAAGCATGCCGTACTTTTTGACTTTCATAGGCGGTCTTGCCTTGACGACTCTCACAGTAGGCATTCGTGGCGTTACCTGGTGTGAAATGGTGTATCTTATCGGGGCCAAGTTTACGGGTCCTTTTACTTTCCCATGGATGGCTCAGCCTCTCATCTCAGCCCGTACTTATCTTAAATGTTCCCAATCCTAATGCTTAGTACATGCCTGGCCTATTACAGTTGCTTTTCCTGTGCAACTATCTCCCTGGATAAAGAGTGTTTAATACTAGGCCGCTAGCTAGTCAAATCTAGCACTGGACTCCGGTTGATCACATACTAGACTACTTACTCACTTGCATAAGCAAAGCTGTAAATGGGATCTTTGTAGCAGTTAATATCGCGGTCGCATTCTTCCGTGAGGGCATAGCCAAGTTAATTTGAGGGCACTGATCTCACGAGCTGCCTTTATTGACGTTGCACAAATCGAATCATGATGTCGTGTTCGAAGATGCCCTCACGCTATATCATAACCGTTGCGGTGAACACTACCTTGTATGCACCCTGATTAGGAAGAAACGTTCCTCAACTTCAACGAGCCTCGCTACATCAGTCAGTTGATAAGACACTAGAGGCTATCGTAAGTCCATATCAGTCATATCCATCAAAGAGTTGTCTGACGATGTGCCTTATTTAGGTGGAAGTCGGTGTCTCACTTGGTAAGCAGCCACACGGCTCACACTACCTGCCAGTCTATATATATAGGCTCATTTATGTCCCCTTGTTTCTACTCCATCAGCCCTTCATTCTTTCATGTCTCATCTAAACATAGACATGCAATCGTACACCAGTCTCATTCTTGATCTTGGAGACGTACTCTTCCAATGGTCGGCACACACCCACACTTCCATCGCGGCACGTACGATGAAGCAGATGCTGTCCACGACCACTTGGTACCTATACGAAAGCTCTAAAATTGAGCAAGCAGAATGCTATCGTCGACTCGGCGACGAGTTTAGTTTGGAGCCATCTGCTATCCTGGATGCTTTCTCACAAGCTCGAGAGTCGTTGGTGGCCAATCAAGAGCTGACCTTTGTTGTACGCGAGCTGAGGAGATTGTATCCCAACCTTCGGGTGTTTGCGATGTCAAACATTTCGGTGTGTCAAGCCTGTTAAGCTCTTCAAAGCTCGTAGACTAACTTGCAAAAGGCAAACGATTACGAATATCTTCGCCGCGAGCGCTCTGACATTGATTGGTCGATATTTGATAAAGTTTTCACCTCCGCCGCTGCTGGTACAAGGAAGCCCAACCTCGATTTCTTCAAATTTGTGCTGGAAGAAATCAAATCTGACCCAAAAGCAACTGTAATTAAGTTTTTTTTTCACGCTTTTCAGAATCAACTCGATCTTACCCTATCCTCGACTAGATCTTTGTCGACGACAAGGCGGAAAACGTTGTTGCTGCGAGATCGACCGGTATGCACGGGATCGTCTTTTCTAGCGACGTTCCAGCCTTGTCACGTTCTTTGCATAATCTACTTGGAGATCCTTCAATCCGCGCCAGAGACTTCATGCGGTCCAACGCAAAGAAACTCAGATCAGTAACCAACACTGGCATAGAGTTGGACGAGAACTTTAGCCAGATTTTAATCTATGAAATGACAGGTGACAAGTATGTACGTCAATTGACTATTATTTCAGCATCGAGTTACTGAGTTCGAGCATCACCTTATCATAGATCGCTCGTCAATTTGCCAGAATCTGCGTCAAGTACAGAGTGGCAGTTCAATTTTTTGAAGGACAAAACTTTGGATTTCCCTAATGATCTAGACACTACCTCGCTCGCCTTATTAGCTCTTCCCGCTCAACACGATCAGATTCAGGCCGCTCTCGATGGCATGCTCGAGGTAAGCTGTTATCTTATACTAGCCGTTAAATTATAAACTTATCATAAACCCTGTTCCAGTACGTTAATCAGGATGGCGTAATCCAAGTTGGTCACTGGCCAGTACAAAATATCTGATGCGCATACTGACGATCTACTATAGACCTACTTCGATCATAAACGTGTTCGCGTTGATCCTGTCGTTTGTGTACGTTGACGTTAAGCACTGAGGCGCTTCTTCCTATTTGTCTGTTTCTTATTTTGTTTGTAGGTCAACGTACTGTCACTATTCTACTCTCATGGACGCGGGGACGACCTCGCCCGCACTCTTGATTGGATCCTCGCAGTCTTGACCACTCGAGCATATGCGGAAGGCACAAGGTACTATACTTCACCAGAATGCTTCCTTTACTTTGTTGGTCGCCTGCTCTTTCTTGCGCCGACCAGCGCATCCGAGCTCCATACAAGGGTCAGGCCGTTGCTACTTCAACGCGTGATGGAACGAGTCGGCATTCCTGGTGATGCTTTGGCACTCGCCATGCGTATCCACGTGTTAGCCCAACTTGGTGGGGTTGTCGACAGCCGTGACCTTTCTGCCCTCAAGGCACTTCAATGCGAAGATGGAGGTTGGCCGCTTTCTTACATCTATCGTTATGGTTCGTCAGACATAAGCGTCGGATCCCGTGGCTTGACGACTGCCTTTGCACTCAACGCGATCCGAGCAACCCAAGCGCTCTCATCTTGCTTGGTGTTCTCCACACCATCACCTATAAGCACCTTTGTAGAGCCGTTACCACAGAAGGCAGAGGCGACAGTAACAGTTGTTGCTTCAGGGCGTAATTACGAATCGTCTTCTCTCAGTGACGTTGTTCGCCGCTTCCTGCAAAGAATATTAAGGCGCCAGGGAATTTACGACAAAGAAAGTGCAACTCTCAAGTGTAGCAGTGGCTATCCATAAGTTTGCTAAGATGAAAATATTCCTGTCCTGTATTACTATAAAAAATGAATTACTGCCATTCTCGCTTTGTAGCAATACTGACTATTTATTGACCCTTGCCACGGTGATTCAGATGAAGAGTTGTCAAGTATGTCAATTTTTGTTCTTCACTCTTGGCGCCAACGGTTAAATCTTATGTACCATGGCTTGTAATGCGTTCTCAAAGACACCTATCTGAATATACCACGTCAACTCAGGAATACTTTAATTGTGTCCCTTCGGTTACCCGAGGTGTAGCGAATAACCATCAAGAGTAATGAGTAAAACACGAGGAAAATTGATTTATAGTAGTATTGAATGTGCCTCGAGGTCGCATCATAGGAACCAACTTCCTGATCATTAAACAGTTGGCAAGTTAGCATTAAGACGCACAAGCAAATAGAATAGTGGCAACTTCGAACAGTTACAATGTCTTAGTGATTGCTCACTTAAGGTGAAGATCGTTCCTTGTGTTTTGCTTTGCTTGTTCGTATTCCCTTCGTCACCCTTGTGAGCCGTTATGCGTGTATTTTATTCATTCGTCACAAAGAAGGGTCATCCAAGTGCTGCTTCCCAAGGTAGGTGGGGTATCCTACTCATCAAGCTCATCTTCCCCAAGTTCGTCTACCTCCGCACCCGTCACTTGCTCTTGAGCCATATCTACAATCATGTCTATCACCGCTACAGAAACGCGTTTGGGCATCGCACCCGGACGGAGAAGGGGATGATGCGCTGGATCGAGCTCGGCTTTGGCCTCCCCAGTCGCTTCGTTGTCGTCGTCGCCTGTGTGAGCCTCCGCCTCCGCCTCGTCCTCTTCATCCGAGTCATCCGTATTACTACCTGAGTCGTCGTTATCATCGGACTCGTTGGAGGATGACTCCGACCCCACGAAATCTTCGTCATCGTCCTCATCGTCGGCCCAAACACCCGTGTTAGCCGTGACCTTTCCGATGGCTGCCGCTGGAACTGGTGTTGGTGCGGACGCATTGGAAACTTCGATGGAAGTTGAGTTAGAAGTAGCTTCCGATTTTCCAAAAAGGTGCTGGTATCTTCTGACCCAGCCGTTGATAGAATCCTGCTCCTTTCCATCAATCATACCCAACTCAGTGACTGCCGCCCTCGCATCTTGATCATCTTCGTCTTCCCCTTCCTTAGATATCTCATCCGTTTGCGGCTCCGCCCTTCGTCTGACATACACTGAACATGTCCTCCCTGTCGGACTCTGGATGACCACATCCAGTATATCCTTCAACGCCCAGAACTCACAGGGCTTGCTCTCACCCCAAAGCAAGCCTTCTGCGAAGAACCAGAGCGTGCCAGCTTTAGCACCACGATAGGCATCTACGCCTGACTGAGCGCCATCTTGACCTTCGACGGTACCTGCAGTTGGTTTGGTGGAACTACTTGCTGCCCCACCACGAGATTTCGTGCCGGTGCTGGAGCTGGTGTGGTTGGGTCCGCGAAGCGCCGTCATGTCTGGCTCGAGGTGTGGGCGAGCATGCTCAGGGAGATGTGAAAGAAAGGCGCGAAGTGAATCCAGCGTCGGCATCCCTTTATCTAGCGACCTTGTCGACGTGTACACACCCAACGCGTCGTATTCACTTGTACGAAAGTCCGCTCCTGCGAGCGCGTCGAGACCAAATATGAGCTGCTGCGACTCGGGGACGTTGTCCTTGCCCTTGGGTGCCGGCGTGTCAGAAGGGAGTAGTATCACCGTCCAGTGGGGTTTGGTTTTGTTGTGCGTAGGCAGGATGAACGCACGAGAGATTGACGCGACAGGAATCGAAGCTTCGACCTTTGCCTCAGGCGAAACACCCGTAGTTCCGCTTCCAGGAGTGGAGAGCTGAATAGAGTGGACACGGATTGTGATGTCGACCTTTTTCCGTACTGGCGCCGTGACTGAGAGTGCGTGCAGTGTATACCGAGCGTGATCGTCTGCGGCTGTTGAGTTGTCGTTCCGAGGACGCTTTGATGACGAGCCCTCCATCTCATCTTCTCCACGGGAACGCTTCGAGCCGGTGGTGGTGGAAGAGCTAGCGTCCAGAAAGGCGAAGACCTCTTCGAGTGTCTGTGCGTCTTCTGCAGAGCGGGAAATAATGACATCGAGCCGAGCACTCAAGTCATGGGATAACCGTGCCTTGAGCGCCTGAGTGAAAGGGCCAGCATTTTGCATAATATGACAAGCGATAGATTATTTGGACAGTCTAGTACTTCTTTGAGTGAAAACCAGGGAGGATGGGAGGGGGTATAAGAAGTTGGCGGCTGGCGACCTTGTTCAGAGGTCGTTACTACGACTTGGCAAGGCTGCTGCACTCGCCGAGGCCCAAGGTCGCGTCGTGTTCTAGGCACGTGCCACGCGTGCCGCTCTCCTAGCTTCTTCCATCCAGGCTCGGGTCTCTCTTCGGCGGACATGTTCTTGGCTTCAGCCTCTTCACAATACTTACGATGGGCAGGTGGTTGATGACAAAGATGTATTCGTAGAGACAACCCACTGAATTTTCATCGCTTTCTTACCCTGTTCAAAAATCCATCGGATGCTCATCACTCTGTGGATGGCTATCTCGGATTAACGGCTCTGCTGTTTCCTTGATTTCTCGCCACTCCACTCAATGGTGGCCACCTCTTCAAGCGGTGACGTAGTGACTACCCTCATTACGGAGTTGACCGCAGGAAATCCAGAACCCTCAATGTACGTTCAGTATCTGTGATATATAACCCCCAGCCACCCTTCCCCGTGCCTCGGCACTCTCTCGTCCAACTACACCTTTCAACATCATGTCCGCTCACAACCTCACTTCAGTGAACGCCGACAACCTCGCCGGTGCCGCTGCCCTCGACGCCGTCCGCATCGAGGCCGAGCGCGCCGCCGAGACCGTCTCGCAGCTCACCACCTCTGTGGCTGATATCGATCTGAACAAGGTTGGCTTGGAGGACGCACGCAAGATCATGTCTGCCGAGCACAAGGCACTCGGCTATCGCCCTCCGCCCGGTTCTCTTGCCGCGGAGGCTCAGGCCGCCGCCGCGAAGCATCCCGATGCTCACCTCGATGTCGACCCGGCGGTGCTACGGGAGGCCGCAGTAGAGGACGCTGCAAAGATTGCGTCCAAGCGCCGGCCTTCGCTCGAACACGCTCACCCTGCCATCGACTTGGAAAAGATTGGCATTGGTGAGGCGTCGACCATGACTACTTCTTTGTTGTAAGCTGACTGAACTGCTGTGATACCACACAGCGGAAGCACGAACTCTCATGTCTGCTGAACATAAAGCACTGGGCTACCGTCCGCCTCCTGGCTCACTTGCCGCCGAGGCACAAGCGGCTGCTGCGAAACATCCTGATGCACACCTCGACATAGACGCAACTATCCTGCGCGAAGCTGCGCGTGAGGATGCTGCACGTATTGCGTGAGTACTATGTCATCCTTCCTCAGCAAAGCTCTGTTTTCACACCACGTGCGATTCTTGACAACAGGCGCGAAAGAGATCCCAACGTAGCACCCAGCTTGACCGCAAACGTAGATCTTGCCACCGTTGGTGTTCAAGACGCCGCGCTCATCGAGTCTGCTGAGCACAAAGCTCTAGGTCACCGCCCGCCCACGACATCCCTTGCAGCGAAGGCAAAGGCCGCTGCGGCGGAGCATCCTGACGCTCACGCGGATGTTAGCAGGGAGGTCCTCGAAGAGGCGGCCAGGGAGGATGCGGCTCGTGTGCGGGAGGAAAGGATCGAGCAGCCTTCGGTTGACAACAAGCCCGTTGTGAAAGAGGAGGGAGAGAAGAAAGTGAACTTGGAGGAAATTGGTACCTGTATGTCGTGAACTACGTTTACCTTTTAGATGCTTATAACGCTGATCTTGCTACTATAGCCGATGCGAAGATTATCCAATCTACTGAGCATCAGGCCCTCGGTTACCGCCCGCCTACCAGCTCACTTGCTGCGGAGGTTCAAGCAGCTGCTGCCGAACACCCATTCGCGAGCACGAAGGAGATGACCAAGGATGAGCTGCAAAAGGCTGCCGTAGAAGACGCCGAGCGAGTCAAGGGCGAAAGCGGTCAGAACAATGGGAAAATCAATCTTGCTACAATCACGTCGGATGAGGCACGGGCCTTGCAGAGCACTGAGCAGAAGATGTAAGTGACTTGGCCATTTTTTTCCCTTTCGACGTCCAGCATGCCCAAGTATCACTTTCTATCTAGCCTCGGTTACCGTCCGCCCCCGGACAGCCTTGCAGCACAAGCCCAAGCTGTCGTCGAGAAGCGAGACAGCGAGCCCGTCACGAAAGAGATGGCTGCGAAGCTCATGTCAGAGGAGATGGTCGATCGTGACGGTCAGCGACCACCTCCGGGCACAATTGCGCCTGTTGCGCAAAGTCTTGCGGACAAAAACGAGAAGGATGGCGGACAGCGTACGCTCGCCGATGCATAAAGAAATGGAGTAGGCCGCTTTCATGGACGGTTCATCAGAATATGCTACTGTAACCAAGCTGTACATTTAAACTCTATTAAATAAATATATTGCTCTGCATCCGGCTTCAATGATGACCACAATGTTTCGATAAGGGATCGTACTTCAGGACCCTGAACAAGTTGAAGTTGAGCTAGAAATAGATTATCCCTGTGATATTGTCTTTAGTAGTCGATTGATGGGCCGATCAGGGTCACGGAGTTCGGCTGTGTTTTTTCGCCTCCCCCAGGCTGGGTTGGAGGCTGGCATCAGTTCTTAACCCCTGTTGACTTCAACATCTAGTATTTGGTGACATCATAATTGATCATCAGACTTCAGTTGTTTATTTACAAGATAAATCTTTTATCTGGCCATTAGCATCATCTCCGACTGCTGATAGAGTCTCAGTCCTGTGTATGTTTAGGCCCTGCCCTTTCTCTTCGTCGTTTTTCACATGTGATATCACAGCGGGAGAAAAGCCGCCCTGCCAGCCAAACCATGCATAGCGTTTACAGTGAGGTCCACGAAGTGAGAGGGCGAGCAACTCGAACCCGATCCAGCCAAGAGATAAGCCTGCACTCGCACGCCAGCCATATTTGGAAAATACCATTTCGCCTGCGGATGTTCCTAATTGTAGGCAATTAGCACTAAACTCTAGCCTCTACCTCTATATAGAGCGACGTACCCATAACCTGACCGAGAAAAAGAGATATGATCAACACCGCGTTCAGCCTTGCTCTCGCGGTAGGATCAAGCGCAAGCACGGCCGTCGTGAGCGATATTTGCTGAAGCTGACAAAATAGATCCAGTCCAATGCAGGCAATAACAACTGCTGCTACGTTCATACCTCCTGCGCCAACTTGGATAGCCTGAAAGAGCATATAGCCAAGGATGCCAACGAGTGATCCGTACCATGGAATAAGGCAGTCCACAAAGCGCCCAACTAAGGGAGTGGAGAAGACGCCAAAGGCCCCAACGAGACCAAACAGACCGATGGTCAGGCTTTGGGGATGTTTTAGTATACTAGAATGTTAAGACTCAAATTTATGGCACTCACGTCGAGTAGTGATATGGTGCGCCATCCAGAAGGAAGGTTAGAGTAACCCAGAAGTTAGAGAAGACCGCAGCCGATGCCATGATGATGAAACCGGCCTGAATCAAGACTGGTTCGGTGACTGCGAACTTGGCCATTGTTCGCAAGATATTAAAATATCCAAAGGCTGGATTTTTAGCTGGATAGTCTGGGAGCAAAGCCCACATCCCGAGCAAAACAAGCAGTTGTGACCCGTAAGAGACATGATAGATAACACGCCAGGATACAAACTGGGCAACTATGCCAGCTAAAATGCGTGCGACCAGCACCCCGAGAGTGAGACCCGAGAGGACGATAGAAAGCGCCGAGCCTCGTCGTTCGGGCGGAGCGAGGTCTGCGGCAAGGGGTAAAAGAATTTGAGGAGTGACGGAAAGGGCACCAACAAGGAAGGAGAGCGCTTGAAATGCAGTGAAGGAGGACGTGAGGGCAAGTCCAATAGATAAAGTTGATGTAAGAGTCACGAGTAGCATCATCAATGGACGCCGGCGGACAAGGTCGCCAAGTGGGCTGATCAAGAGAAGGCCAGTAGCATATCTGGCGGAAAGTTTGATCAAAATGCTAGACAATGAACTAAATTACTCACCCAGCTTGAACGAGTGTGGGTACTCTAGGCTACAGTAAGAAATAGGTAACACAAGCTGGAACTGGGCGTACTGACTGTGAGATTGTGCTATGATCGATATGAAAGCTTTTGGACATTTGGGCTGAGCGCCGATAAATGGATCTGCTCGCAGTATTTCTTGTTTGACTTGTGACACACCTAATATTGGCTGACAATAGTAAAGGTTTGCGACAACTAAAAGCGAAAATAAATACCATCCATATGCATACATTAGATGGAACCTATACTCACTAAACGTACTCATAAACCCAAACGCTATGTTAAGGGCGAGGCTGAATTCTGATTGACGTTCTGGATCATGACGCAACCGTCGTGGTATTGGTAGAAATCCAAAGTCTCGCACTTGCGTAGGGGCGGTCAGTTCAGCTTCGGTCTCAGTGGCCATGAGTGTAGATCGTTTGGGGAGTTGGCTAATATGCTCTTTTCACTGCCGTTGGCGTGTATTTGAAGTCTTTGGGGAGTCACAATAGATCGCTTCTTTGAGTCACCAACCACATGTCGACTCTGAAACGGAGATAATGCATGAGATGAGCAAAGGAGGAGTATGCTTCGCTTCGCTTCCGAACGCTGCAATCGGCGACTAACCTGACTCCGACCAGTGTTTGTGCCAGTCAGTGTCCGTTCGACGCTGATCGAAGCTGAAGCTTGAAGGCGGATAAGAACTTTCCCTCTTCCTTCCTTCATTCTCTCTCCCTCGATTCGTCTCTGCTCAGCTTCTGTGCTCTCATCCATGCACAAACCTTAGCAACACGCCACCCGTTGTATCACACGAACCTTATTTGTGCTCCAACCTCTTCTTTCTATTCTTCTCTCGGCTACGTTTCGATCTAGTTAGAGCCGCGTCTTGTAAAGCTGTACTTAGTTTGCTGTTGCGGTGCACAAATCTTTGTCAAACGCAGACTCAACAACTCGCTGCCTCGCCCCTCGTTCACTTGAGCCCTGCGTGTGGGAGAGGGCGCCGTTCAACAATGCGGTCGGCCGTGTGCCTGGAGCGTACTAGGAGTGTGCCGAGGAACTCCCGGTGCACCGGTCTAGATGAGCAGATGAGTGGGAGAAAGAAGAGAAAGAGTCGAGGCGATGTCGTGAGGAACGAACGAGGAGACAAGCGGCGTCTGCGAGACCAGCGCCTCAGCGGGGGCAGGCGACGGAGGAAAAACCAGCTGCAGGTCAACACGCCACCCGCAGTGCGCGCTCCGCCGGTCCCCGAGCTCCGTGACTGTCCAAGTCACCGACACTCCATCAGGAGTGGATGTTGTTATTGCTGTTGTTGAATCTGCCACGAGGTGAATCATTGATGCCCAATAGGATCTTTAGTGGCTGTGCAGAAGTAAGCGCTCTACTAATGGAACAAAAACAGAATCCGAAGTGTCCTGGCATTAAAGGGCGCTTATTCCGCCCTCACCGTCTTGTCTTGCTTATTTCGAAACCGGGCGGATACTCTGGCTGACAGACTTCCATTACTTTGCGTGGCAAATGCTATTCCGCTCTTGAAAAGGAATATATCTAATGAATCCGAATATGGAAGTAAACACGACGAACCTTGGTCGGCCTCGACCTCTTTCGCAAGCTTCGATGGCAACATATGCAACGCGTGCGGAGACCATCTCGACGACCTTTGAGAAACTTGCGCTTGAGGAACCGCCCTCAGGGACAAAGGGCGTGAAGGAAGCGCTGGAGGATCTTTCGCTTGCTTTCCAGGCGGTTCTATCCACCACCAAAGCGACAGACGCTGACCAACTGCATGGCTTGAGCTTGATGCAATACGCGGTCCAGAAGCGACTAACCCGGGAATGGGTACTCAATCTGAGAGACCGCGATGCAATATGTATGCTGGATGTGTTACAGAACGTTGGCTTAATCATTTTATCCGTTATTAATGAATTGTCACCTGACTAGCATAGTGGCTAGATAGCGAATCGGCTCATCCGATACGCCAGCGGGTTATATTGTTACTAGTAAAACTTGCGGCAACAAGCGAACAACTTCCGTCTACCCTTTTTCTACGCAATGTCGATCTTGGCGGCGTTCGAGACCCAGAATTCATGGGAGGCTTTGCTGATGTCTTCCGTGCACGATACCGTGGACAAGAGGTTGCTGTCAAACGCTTGCGGGTATCGTCAAACTTTGAGAAGGCACTCCTCTACCGGGTCCGTCATCCCATTTTTGCTTTCCTTGCTACGTTTACTTATACGAGACGTGTATAATCTCCTAGAAATTCTGCCGCGAGGCACTCATCTGGCGTCAATTGAGACATAAACACGTTCTTCCATTCCTGGGAGTGGATAGAGACAATTTCGCCGTTACTAAGCATTTGTGCATGGTTGCGCTTTGGATGAATAACGGCACTGTACGCGATTTTGTGAGAACAAAGTCATATGTGCCAAAGCTGCATTGCAATCGTCTGGTAAGCAATATCTCAATAAACTTTGCGCCGCGTTCATCTTTGTATATAATGCCAACTTACAGCTTCTAGAATCTGCAAGTGGTCTTTTCTATCTTCACTCTCAGAACGTTATACACGGGGACGTTAATGACGTAAGTCATTTTACGGCCTACAAGATCAGCAGTTCACAGCTTCATGAAAATGCAGGTTAATATTCTTGTTGATGCAGACTATCATGCTCAACTCGCTGACTTTGGCCTCACTCTGGTTGGTGAGAGCAGCGTAGCTGGAATGACGTCATCTGAATCTGGAGCTGGTACTCTACGCTGGAAGGCACCTGAGTTCCATAACGAGGATAGCCGGAGAAGCTTCGCAGGAGATGTATGGGCATTTGCCTGTCTTTGTTTGGCGGTAGGCAGGTATAACCCACTTCGTATTTGTTCTTGCTGATACAACTTCTATAGCTATACACTCAGGATCGACCATACCGGGGTGTATCTGATAATACCGCCATGCGGTACATTATGACTGGGCGTCATCCCAAGCGCCCGTCTGCGGAGCAATGCCATGGTTTCAGCCTTTCTGACAATATCTGGCAGCTTATGATGCAATGTTGGATCTTCGAGCCTCCTGCACGCCCTCCCATGTCTGAAATTCTTGAAAACCTTCAGGGTTTGATGTCCGCAGATATCTCTGCAGATCCGCCACTGGTCGAGCGTTTCTATACATTCTTCGTACATTATGTACTCATCC
>JAZHGK010006147.1:0-63077 GCA_037855215.1 Waitea zeae | reverse complement strand
CTCTCTCTCTGGTTCTCTGGAGCCTCTCTCATGGCTAATGCCCGTTCAGAATGCAACCAAAAATAGCTTACAACGGTTTCGGGAGACTCGGTCATCCAGGTGCCCGCGCCAGTAATATTCGCGTCCTGACGCGTTCCTCTTCAAGTCGACTCAATATCGACATTTTTTGCAACTCTGCCAAATAACTGTACACTCCTTTCCACGTGCCACATGCTCTCTTAACCCCCATTCACCCGTAACTATGCACCTCAACCCATATCGCCCTCGATAATCCATGCTACCATAGAGCTGCTAGTACCTGTCAACTTCTTGATGTAACCTCACCCCACAAATGTGCCTTTGTTGTTCCATATTTTATGACGTATTATATACTTTGCGACAACTTAATATTAGCACTATGCAAAGCTTCGCATCATGTTACTACTCAACCAAGGGGATGCACAATGACTCCCAGTCTAAGACTGTTGACCTTAGCCTTCGTCTTCTGCGTCGCGCTTGCGCTTCATCTCCCTGGTGACCTTATGCTGCGCGAATTCATGCTTCGCCAGCTCCACTGGTACTTTGGACACAGGGCTCTTGGATATCTCCGCCTTGAGGTCGTACCTATTATACACGAGTGAATACAATTATCATCACACAAGGGACAGAGGAGAGACACATACATGACTTCGGCGTCGTCATTCGACAGGAAGGTGATGGCCACACCCTGCTTGCCGGCACGACCGGTACGACCGATACGATGGACGTAAGCCTCGATCGTGTTCGCCATTTGCCAGTTGATGACGAGCGAGACGTCGGGAACGTCGATACCACGACCTGCGAGGTCGGTGGCGACGAGCAGGTCGACTTCGCCATTGCGCAGTGAGTTCAGTGCAGCCTCACGCTGTTCTTGATTCTTTCCAGAGTGCAATGTCGAAGCGCTCCACTGTAGAGAAAGATTAATGCCAAGAGCGTAAACAGGTAAGACAGGTGTCTTACGCCAGCACGTTGTAGATCTTTGGCGACCATATCCGCCGTCTTCTTCTGGTTGACGAAGATGATGATTGGCGAAGGGAACTGGCCACTGTTGAGAATCTCCAACATTCGCTGCCTGTGGTTGTGCGTTAGTTATCCGCTTGTAGGCGAAAGCCATGCAGGTGAACACATACTTCCGCTTCTCGTCTCCGGCAACAAACTCCACCCGTTGTTCGACAGTATCGACGGCCCGACCTGCTTCACCAATGGTAATGACCGCGGGCTTCTTTAGATATTTCTTCGCCAGTCTCTCAACGGGAGGCGGCATCGTAGCAGAGAACAGCGTCGTAACACGCGTGCGGGCAGTCCTCACTTCCGTCATTTCACCGCTCTCGTCAACCTCCATGCGAGTGGTATCTTCCTCACCCACAAGGGCCTCTTGCGGAAGTTTGTCAAGAATGAAGAGGAGATCCGCCTCGAAGCCGAGGTTCACCATTCGGTCAGCCTCGTCCATGACGACATACCGACATTGGGAGAGGACGAGGACGTGTCGCTCTATGACATCTTTCAGACGACCAGGGGTCGCAATGATGATTTCTGCACCTTCACGGAGGTTGAATTGCTGTTCTTCAACGGCACGCTAGGAAAGGAAGAGATACGTCAGTCTGGTAGCGGATCGCATGGATAGGACCAAGATGACATACACCACCGACGATGGACACGCAGCGGTACCCAAGCGGGGTAGCAAATTTGCGCGCCTCACTCTCAATCTGTTGTGCCAATTCACGCGTCGGTGCGAGGATGAGCGCATATGGACCAAGGTGTCTATTTTCATCAGTGAAAGGAGGCAGTTTGTTGATGAAAACCAGCATTGGGATGACGAAGGCAGCCGTCTTACCGGAACCTGTGCGCCGTTGAGCTCAAAGTGCACCGTGATTACTTGTAACAGCACTCACCAGTCTCGGCGATACCAATAACGTCACGAGTCTGTAGACCGATGGGGATAGCTTGTCGCTGAATCGGAGAGGGTTCCTTGTAGCCAATCTTATCAATCACGTCCAGAATGATTTCAGGAATTTCGGACTCCTTCCAAGATCGTAACGGATGAGGAATTTGGCCACCTAGCACCACATGAGTTTATGGCTCGACCGTCCAGCAAGCATACACTCACCTCTCGCCGATATGCTGAAGTCTTCGCGGAAAATACGCCAGTCACGCTCCTTCATCTCAGTCAACGCCTTTTCGGACCAGTGACGTTCATCCATGCCGGCCTTGGCGGCGCGTCGCCGCTCCAAAGGATCAGCCATTCGTTCATCGACGCCAGTGCGTTTCTCCCCTCCTCCGCGCTGAACTCCGTTTCCGCCGTCGTCCATGCCGGCGAGGTGACCGCGCCCGAACATGACTTGGGCTCGGTTCTGAGTCGCGACGCCACTCAAGGGGTTAGAGTCATTGGCACCTGTGTCGTCTTGCTCGTCCCAGTCGAAAACGAACTTCCGGTCGTTCATCTTTCTGATCTTCCGTTTCTTCTTGTCTACTCCCAGATACCGTGATCGAATGGCGTCGAGGTCACCATCCGAGACTGGAGGGGCGAAGGAGGCAGACGCGGCAGAAATTGAAGCCGGGGTGTCGGGGATACCATCTGGAGGTGGTGGAGGTGGCATAGATGGAGGAGCAGCTGGGTTAGACGACCCTTTACCACGGTCTGCGCGAGGGCCGGAAGGTATGTTCGAGTTGTTTTGCGATTGTCCTCGCCGGTCGTCGCGTCGGTCATCGCGGTGGTCACGCCGTCCGTGGCCTCCCTTTCCTCTCCCGTCGCGGTCGTACCGGTCATCTCTCCGGTCGTCGTCTGTTAACTGTATTGAAGATAAAATTCGGGATGCATAAAAGAGATGGGCTTACTTCTGCTGCTCCCATACCTGTTGCTCTCGTAATCTTTCTCCCTCTCCTTGCGCCTTAGTTCCTCTGCCTCTCGTTCGAGAGCCTCGCGATCCTTCCGAGCTTGCTCCTCCTTGATCCTTTCTTGCTTTATTTCTTCGGCACGTTTGGCAATGGCAAGCTTTGCGCGCTCTTCTTTAGAAAGAAATTTAGGCTGTGTTTATAGTCAGCACGACTTTGGACATGAGCGGTTTGGTAAGGTTACCTTTGCAGCCGCTTCCTTCTCTGCCTTCTGCTTTTGCAGGAGGGATTCAATCGACAAGGGCTCGTTACGGCCTGACATAAGCTCAGCTTTGCAGTAAACGGCTTGAAGTTAGAGCTATGGCAGGTATGTGGTAGCTGTTCTTGCACGACTAGTTCAAGTGCGGGAGAAACAAGAGAAGGAGCGGGACGCGTGAATCCAAGGTTGGCGCCGGTCAGTGAGGACGTGCGTCGAGCGCCTAAATAAAAGTCTGACGCTCAGCGAACATGACCTCACACTCTAACCAATATTCTGGAGTATGGCCCGCTTCTGTCTTTTAACACTTCACACTGCCTTCCATCTAGACGTTAGGTTCTCTTTCTACTACAATATTAATCTAAACAAAAACACCAGAAGTGAGCAACAAGACGATTGCGTAGCGGACAAAATTCATGTATGTTGGGCCAGAAGGTGAGGCCATAAGGCTCGGGCTCGCTCTACCCGGAGCAAAGTTAAAACCTCAAACTAAGCCTCAGTCGGACGCATCCTTCCAAGCGCCAAACTCGTTCTGAGAGCCAACTCGACTGAAGCCCACGCGGACCCTGTTCACGCTCGCTCCTGACCGTTCGTCGAACAACTCAACAGCTGTCGTCGTCGCTGACCTCGTAGCACGACTTTCGTCGTCTGCCGAAGGAAACAAGGACGCGACGAGGGTGAGCGGCTGAGTGAGACGCAACTGTGCGAGCTCGATCGCAGAAACTGTGGCACCAGTCCGAGGTTCGGTAATGTGTGGCGACCGCGCGGTTACTGTCATCGCCACGAGTCCCAGGACGAGTCCAACAAATGCGTAGAGGTAAAGGATGGCGATCATCGCGATTGTGGGTGCCATAGGGTATCTCCCAAGAAGTTTCTGACTTGTCTGCGATTGTGATAACGTAGGGATAGTCTGGTCGGTAATTTCGGCGGCCGAACCGAGCGCAAGCCGACCCAACTCTTGTCGCAGAAGGGCCATCACTTCATCAGTGGTATTTGATTTCAATCCCATGGCTACCCCCTCTATGTTGACAAGTAGACGAGAACCATAAAGATTGACTAGAGTCGGACCCGAAAGTCCGTCTGAGAGCCAGGTGTCGGACAACGCCTCATTCACAAGGGAGTAACTGCCGTCCTTGTAAGAAAGGGTGACGTTGTAAAAGCCCAGGCTACAATTAGCTAGAACTGTGGCTGCGAGGGTGCCTAATCTGTTGATGGCTGGGTTAGGCTGCAGGCAATTTGAGCACGTTGTTATCGACGCAGAGAATTCACAATCATACCCAATTATCATAAAAGCGCATGTCCCCGGGCATTCCCCAGACGAACTGAATCCGGGCATCTATGGGGTTTTTGGATCGCTTTGATGGCACAACTTGTCCAGCCTCAGTGTAATTCTGTATTTTAGGAACGCAGCCATCACAAGTGGAAGTGAAGATGTATGATTGAGACTGGCCATATCCCGGAATGCCCATGTCCAACGATCCATCCACGAAGGGAAAATCATTAGATTTGGTGCATACTACGTCACTAGTTGAAGGCTTGCAAAGATTGGCGTTAAGTGATGAGCATATCGCCCTGGCACCGAAAGTAGTCATGTTGAACGCAACCCGTGCCTGAACATTGGGCTTGACCAACACTGCCAGATCGTTCGAGGCTGCCAAAGTAATAGGCCGCAGGGTAGCCGAATTGTTTGACGCAACAATCCGTCCATCTCCGATCGAACCAGTCCACTGTCCTTGTACTTCAAAAAGGCACTTACGGGTCCCTTCCTGTAAAGGGTCCGGGTATGGTTTGCAAGTGTTCTGACTGATACCGTAAGGAAATGGCATCGGCAACGACTCGGTAAAGTTTGCAACCACTGTTGCAGTGGTAGTATGAAGCCAAATGTCAACTCCACTACACACTGAACACAATCATGAGTATCTTGAGACGGACTAGAGACGTGATATCACACATACCGTGGGTAAGGACGTATACTATCAGACATACGAATATGGATTGTTGAAAGATCGGTGGCACTGAAAACTTGTTTTTCTTGTTGCGTAAAGCATATTTGATGGAAACAAAGAGTGAATTTATGCCCGAAGTGGATAGGAGGTTCATGAGTATTCCAAATCTACGACTTGATTAACAACCAAAAGCGTCTTAAAAGAATCTCAAAACAAACTGAAGAGGTGTAGGAAGCCCATCTTCCTTACGGGCTCTTGACGTTCCAAAGGAACCACCGCTAGCTGCTAGCCACGAACCGGCCATCTGATATGCAAACAAACCGACAAGGAATGGTGCCGTAAAAGTTGTGACCGCAGCCTAAGACAAACGTTTAGTATGAAAGCCATGGAGCGCAAATATGAATACTCGCCGCAAGAGCAGAAATAGTGAGACCTGTCAAACGCGCAGATTCGAGACCTTCTTTTATTTTGGTTCCTTCGTCGAGCAAGAATGCGCCCGTGTCCGTTAACGAAGCGTCGGTTTCATTGACCCTATACCACAAGACCCATCCCAGCAGCGCGGATGCAAGACCGGCGGTGGGCACAATGACTACCAGCGTGGGGAAAAGGAGTCCTAGAGCCGAGCGCATGCGCTGGCCAAACGTCGGTCGAACTTCTTTGATAGAAGCCGCAGGTGAGAGCGCTGGGATGCGCTCTTTGCTTGAGCCAGCCCAGGTGGCGGCAGCCTCGGCGGTTGAGTCATATTTAAGGACGTTTGCAGCAGCAGCATCAGGGCTTTGGTAGCTCATAACGGGGAGGTAAAGAGCTCGGGACTGTCGCACTCCTTGCTTTGGAACCAGGGCCCAATTTATATGAGTCGTGCTACTTTGGATATGGGCAGTCTCGTGTTGCGCTTGATCAGAGGCTGTGTTATCATCGCAATCAAGCGCTCGTCACTGGTAGAACACGGCCGGTAGATTGGCTCGGCACTGCGTCCTCATGCGCAGAATGAGTAAGAAGCCAGGGCGAGCAAAGATGCGAGAGTGGAGTTCAAAATTAGTACTTGGAGGTAGCATCCGGCGTTGGGGGTGTGGTATGTATTAGGCTCACTCTTGTAACCCGCAGCGGATTCAAGATTAGCGCTGCACTGCATCAGGCAAGCAGGGAGAGAAATCGAGGGATGGTGGTGGCATCTAGGAAGCAGTCCGTGGCCGATGGTAGCTGCCGCACGTTTGGTATCTCAGTTGCGGTTGCAATCCCGTTTCTAAGCTCGGACCCCGCGAATACCGAAGGTCGGGTTGGAAAGTCGATATTTTAATGGAACTCGGAGCCGAGAGCGTGCGTTGTCAGTTCCCCGTTTCCCACGGCTCTTCCTCTCCCTCACTGACGCCCTCTCACCCACCTCCCACACAGGCGCCGGCCACTCCCATAGGTACCACTTAGCGTTTAGCACTCGCACATCGCCCGCCCACACACAACCATCCCGACTCTCTTGCTTCTCCCGTCGCGTTCGCCCATCTAGGCCGGCACACCAGGGGTTTCTTGGTTCCCTTTCGGTACACTCCAGGCGCGGACGACCGCAATGTCGACCCGAAGCCCCTCATAGACGTAGTCCAGGTATTCGTGGCGCGCGTGAAACATAGACAGTAATTTTGAGCAAGAAGTAATGTCATTTATGGGCGCTATAAGCCAAAAAGCGATCAAAAAAGTTACTTGCGGGTTACCCATACTGGTCCCTGATCATGCAGTATCTTTGAACGTTGATATTTGATCTTTAACGCTGATCTAGGACTTCTCGCAAGACAGCCACGCTCTGACGACTGTCACAACTAGTTCCACTTACTTCATGTCAACAAGTTTGTAGGATGTTTTACTTGAGAGTCCGTGCACTTATAAAATAGCACTAATACAGCAAACACATGAGCGAACCATGTCAGTTACATGTTGGAAAAAAAAATCAGGTATATCCTTGAGGTTGCGATTTACTGCTACTAGCGCAGATCCGAATGTTCAAAGTAACCTCAGTCGAAGTCAGCCTTCCAAGTACCAAACTCCTTCCCAGAGCCAACTCGACGAAATCCTACCCGCACTCGCTTTATATTTCCTCCTGGCTGCTCGTCAAACAAGTCGACGGCTGTCGTCGTAACTGACCGCATGGCACGGCTTTCGTCATCTCCCTCAGGAAAAAGAGATGCGACGAGGGTGAGTGGTTGTGTGAGGCGCAAGTGTGCAAGCTCAATCACCGAAACACCAGTATCATCTTGAAGCTTGATAATATGTGGTGATCGTGTACTTGTTACCATTGCAGCAAGTCCGAGAAGTAGTGCAATAAATGCGTAGAGATATAGAATACTGATCATGGTAATTGTGGGCGCCATAGGATATCTGCCAAGGAGTTTCCGGGTTGTACGTGATTGAGATAATGTAGGTGCGGTCTCATTGGTAACACTAGCTGCTGAACCGAGCGCAAGCCGACCTAGTTCTTGTCGGAGAAGGGCCATCACAACATCAGAGCTATTGGATGACATGGCTACCCCCTGCACATTGGTCAACAGTCGCGAAGCATAATGACGAAGTAAAGTCGGAGCTGAAAGAGCGTCTGAGAGCCAGACTTCCGATAGCGTCTCATCCACGAGGGAATAATTGCCGTCTTTGTAGGAAAGAGTAACATTATAGAAGCTCAGGCTACAGTTCGCTATTACTGTGGCACGAGAGGCCTCCATAATATTAATGGCTGTGTTTGGCTGCAGATGTTTTAAGTAAATCATTATGTGTAGGCAACCAGTGAGCATACCCAGCTAGGTGGAAACCCTGTATCTGTAGCTTGTGAAAAAACGAACTGGACCCAAACGTCGATAGGATTCCTGGATCGATTTGATGGCAAAACTACAGCATCATCTTCATTGTATTCCTTCATAACACAACCGTTGCAGGCAGATGCAAGCATATAAGAGTCTGCTTCTCCGAATAACGGAAAGGAAGAGACCGACGAATCATGATGGATCACGGGAAATCTATCAGACGCGAAGCATGTCCCATTCCAGCAATAGTTGCTATTAAGAGACGTACATGTTGCTCTGGAACCAAAAGAGGTAGTAACAAATTTGATTTGTGTCTCGATGTTGGGGTTAACCAACACTGCTAAATCGTTTGAGGCTGCCAAAGTGATAGGCCGCAGGGCAGCCGAATTGTTTGATGCAACAAGGCGCCCATCAGCAAGTGAACCTTCCCAAGTTCCTGTGCTAGATAGGCATTTTATGACAGGGTTTTCCAAAGGATCCGGATATGGTATGCAAATCCGCTGATTGAACCCGTACTGGAACGACGGAGACAACGTCTGTGGGAGACTTGCAATCACTGTAGTAGAGGTGATATGCAGCCATACATCAACTCCACTGCATGCTGAGCATGATCGTAAGTAAAACAACGCGCAACAATGAGGCAGGGTGACGCATACCATGCGTAAGTGTATACACTGCTAAACATATACATATTGATTGTCGAAGGATTGTCGGTAATGGGAGTCTATTCTTTTTGTTGTGCGAGGCGTACTTGATGGAGGTAAAAATTGATTTTATGCTCGACATAGATAGCAGGTCCATGAAGACACCAAATCTGTAACTCGATCAACGACTACGGATTTATAAAATAATCTCTGAGACGAACTGGAGGGGCGTGGGAAGTTCGTCCTTGTGATCACGGGCCTGTGATATTCTCAAGGAGCCACCACTGGCTACTAGCCACGAAGTGGCCATCTGATACGCAAACAAACTAATGAGAAAGGGCGCAGTGAAAGACATTGCTGCAGCCTATATTTTTATTTTTTTAAAAAAAGAATGTCAAAAGCGCGGATCACATACATAAATACATACCGCAAGAGCAGAAATAGTGAGAGCTGTCAAACGTGCGGATTGAACACCTTCTTTCTCCTTAACTCCTTCGTCAAGCAGGAATACACTAGTGTCGTTTGAAGAAATGTCATCTACGTCCACCCTATGCCACAGGATCTAACTCAAAAGTACAGATGCAAGACCAGCGGTGGATGCAACGACTATCAGTGTGGGAAGAAGGGGTCCTAGAGCCGAGCGCACGCGTTGGCGAACTGTTGGTTGAGTTTCCTCGATCCAGACTACAGGTGAAGGAGTAGTGTCGATTTTCGCCTGAACTAGCCAACAAACTAGCAACCTCGTTGGACGAGCCGTATTTAAGGACACTTGCAGCAGCAACATCGGGGCTTTGATAACTCATAGTGAAGGGGAAGAGTTTGATTGCCCTATTCCCACACTGGTGTAAGCCTCTTTAAATTGTACCGCCGCCAAGAGAATCATTGCAATCAACAGTTCGTCACCGCAAGAGCATGACAACTGATTGGTTCGATAAGCTGGTTTTCACAGAATAAGAAGCACCAGCGAAGATGCAAGAGTAGCGTTCAATGTAAGTAATATTCGCAGTTAAATAGAAACATATTGGGCGTTAGAGGTGCAGTACTAGAGCCCATCCCTTTATATTTAGTAGCTACTCTGGGGAGCAGCTGAGGAGTCTTAGTCGGAGTATCACTGAACGGCAACCGCAACAGCACAGAAACAGAGCGAGCAGTTAAGATCTGGCTGTGAGAAACCTTAAGTTGCTCATCCGGAGTTACGTTTAAGGCTCAGCCTTGGTGCGTCACCGCACAAACGGCCCGTTTACATCAACAAGTCGTGACCAGTATTTTACCAAGCTACGTGTATTTAACAATAACAACTACTACTAAGCCACGTGATGCCTTACAATACCGTGACTTACTTTCGTCAACTCGGGAAATATTGGAAATTGGGCGTTTAGACAATTTGGCCAGAGATACTCTGCGAGTTTGAGCAAAGAAGGAGGGGCTAGCTTAGGGATGCAAGGGTTTGACGAAATACGAGGGTAACAAACAACAACCATAATCACACTGATACGCAGCCTATTGATACGCATGATGTCAGTGCTAGGACCTCCCGAGTCTTATTCAACTCCGTTTATGCAAGCATGTGTCTTTGTTTGTATTTCATGATAACAAGAGTCGCTAAGTTATTAGTGTACAATCGACACTGCGTAATCTATGTCGGAGCAAAGAGCATAAACAAGGGAAAAAAAGAGGCAGGCAAGCAAGTTATGTAGTGGATGATAGGGTCTTCCGGTCCCATTCTGCACATAACGGCAGTCTGGTGTTTAGTCCGTTGCGCGGGCAGCACACACAATAGATAGAGCAGAGATCCAGGCCGTTGAGGGGCGGGAACAGGGGCAGGGGAAGGATGGGTGGTATGACACGTAAGGGCGGGTTTATGGACATGAAAAGCACATATGGTCGTGGGGTCGTCGACGGCGAGATAGATAGTGTGTGTGTAGAGGGGGCATGGGTTAAGATAGTTGCGAAATTGGTACAATGAGATATGGCTTTGGCGATCGTACGTGTTTTTGTTCATGTCCGTTGCGCACTCAGAAGAAGCGGCGCTTGTGCGTCTTCTCCTCGACGGCGACCTTGATGTGCAGGTGGTCGGGCGCGATGTTCTCGAGCGAGCAGGGGATGATGCTCCTCAACCACGGGTCGGTCTCGTCCTCCTCCTCCTCGACGTCCTCCTCGTCACCCTCCGCGAACGCCGAGTCCTCGTCCGTCTCGTGACAGTGGCACCGGGTCGCACCACTGCCGGGCTTGCACGTGCACGACGGGTTGTAGAGCGCGCTGAGCGAGCCGAGCAGGTCGTCGAATGTGCACCGCGCGGAGGGCTCGATGTGCATCATCCGCCGGAGCGCCGGGCGGGTCTCGCGCGGGAGCAGGCGGAAGATCGACTCGGCTCCTCCACCGTGGAAGGTGGCGACGCTCGCACCGCTGTTCGCGCGCGGGCGCGGGGACGGCTTGACCTTGTTCACCTTCGGTTTGACCGCAGCGGCGCTGACGACGGGCGAGATGGCATCCGCAGAGACGACCTTGGGGAACGAGGGCGAGTTGTTCATGGGTACCGATTCGACCTTCTTCGGCTCGAGCTTGTCGACCGCCGTCAACGAGGGCACCGCGAGCGTGTTTGCGCGAGGCGGCAACACGGGCTTCATGCGCGGGGTGGAGACCTCCTCTGGAGCGAGGGTCGTGGATGAGCCGTCCTTGGCCTCGCTGAGGATCGTGACGGGCGGCTCGGCGTTCAATGGTCCAAAGTAGCCGATCATCGGGCTCGCCAGAGGGCTCGTCGGGAGCGACTCCGTCTCGTGCGCCGGGCGGCCGAACTGGAGGACGCTCGCGTCGACCTCGACCTCACGGTCCACGGGGCAGAGACGGCCGGCGGGGCCGGGCTCGAGCCCAAGGCCGGGGCTGGCAGAGAGGAAGGCAGGGAGCGTGGCCGTCGACTGGCCCGCGACGCCCTCAGCAGCGAGCAGCGAGCGGCGCACCCGCTCAGTACGGGCGTGGCGCTCGCGCTCCTCAGGCGTCATCGCCGCTAGGTGCTCCTTGTCCATCGTCGAGTTGCGCGAGGGCGGTGAAGTGCGGGCGGAGGCCGAGTCAGAGCCGAACCACGAATCGTCCTCGGAGTCACGGCGCGAGCTTGAGGCGGTCGTGGTGCGCGTCTCCGAAGACACCGTGCTCGAGGCACGCGGGCGGCGGCCAACCGAAGGCTGGAGAGACTGCTGCGGAGTGCCGGCACCAGAAGAGGAGGACGCGCTCTCTTCGCTGGCAAAGTCGCGGCGACCGATCGAGGGCGGGATCATCGACTGCTCGGGAGTCGAGACAGTGACGGAAGGTGCCTCGATTTCCTCTGGCTCGGCGACGATGGTAGGAGGGGTCGGGATAGTCTCTCCCTCAGACGCCTTCTTCTGCTGAGCTTCAGGTTTGGCCTCAATCGACGGCGACTTCTTTGGCTTCTCCTCCTTCTTCTCGCAGAGGTGTGGGTGCGCATTTACGAACGCCCGGAAGCTCGCGTCCGTCTTGCGGTCGGGGATCGTCCACGGGAAGCGGCGGAGGACCATGCACATAAAGATGATCCCGACTGACCATACGTCCGTCTTGCGCGGATCGTACTCCTTCTCCGTGAGCACCTCCGGCGCCAGATACGGGTCCGAGCCGACCACACCCGACGCCTTAGTCACCTTGTTGGGGTCTGAGGTGCCAGGGTAGTGGAAGAGCGTCGCCGTCCCAAAGTCGATCAGCTTCACGACGTTCGCAGACGTCATGACACAGTTATCGAGCTTGAGATCGCGATGAGCGAGACCCATCGAGTGCAGGTAGTGCACGCCATCGCAGATCTGGCGGAAAACGCAGTAGATCTCGGGCCGGCACATCTTGCCTGACATGACAACGCTGAAGAGGTCATACGGTGCATACTCCATCACCTAGGGGAGCGAGTGTGAGTTAGCATGCCCTCGTGGCCAGACGGCAGCTAACCACACTAACCTCGTAATAATGTCCATGATCGCTCACGATATCGACCGTCTCGATGACGTTCGGGTGGTGCAACGCGCTGCCAACACAGAACTCCGCCGTCACCTTCTTCTGGTACTCCTTCTCGCTCTCACCGGCCCGCTTCGCACGGAACTCCTTCACCGCGTAGATGGCACCACCGTTCTTGTTGCTCGCACGGATGAGACGGACGGTGCCACCGGCGCCAGAACCAAGAACCTTGCCCCACTTGCCGTACTTCTTCGACATGTGTGCGTGCGTCGCGTCGTGGAGGCTCGCAATCGGGTGGTTGCTCGACCCGCTCGTCATCGAGCGATCGGTGCGGCGGACAACGCTCCGGGGCGTGGAGGCGTCCGAGGGCGCGATGCTGGCGACGCTCTGCGACTTGGTCGATGGCGGCTTGGCCGATTGAGAGCTGCCGCTCGCGGAGGCTGCGCTCGGGCTCGGCGGTGAGGCTTGTCGCCCCGCGCCACCGGTAGGTTTGGGCTCCTTCGGGGGCTTTTCCTTCGAGCCACGCAAGAAGGAAGGCCGGAAATGGTGACTGCTGCCATTGTCCCTCATCGAGGCCGTCGATGTGCCGGAAGAGGCAGGCGGGCCGGTAGAAGCCGCAGTTTCCGTGCCGGTCGCGGCGGTGGCGGCGGTGGTGGCAGCAGCGGTGGAGTTAGCGGCGGCTTCCTCGGGGGTATGGACGGATGTGTTCGCCGTGGTCTGTGGGCGAGTGCTGCCTCCAGCGGATGAGGCGGCAGATCCTGGGTTGGGGTGGTGATGAGGGAGGTGGTTGTTCAGGAAGCGCTTGAGGTCATGAAGTGCGCCGTGCTTGGGTGCCTTGATGGTAGCGGGGGAACCTTGGGCGGGAGTCGGCGATCCGTTCGTGCTCTTGTTATCAGTCGCGGCGGTGACGGCGATAGTAGGGCCATTGGTGGCAGACTGGACGTCCGGCGTCGTGGGTTGTGAGGTCGCCATCGGCGAACCTGGGGCGGGCGAGGCCATGAAGCTACTTTTGCGCATCGAGAAAAGCTTGGAGCCCCCGGAGGATCCCTCCGGGGCAGGCGTACTGGGCTGCTTCGGTGTGCGAGAGAATATGGAGGTTCGGTGCGGGCGCGTCGGCGCTTGGGAAGGTGACGCAGGCTGGGGAAGTGGTCGGTATTAGCTCAGCTACGGCGATCGGAGAGGGGACATTGAAAAAAAAAGTGTGTGTATGTGTGATAGACGAGGGTACGTTTGGTGGACAGGAAGGCAGTAGGAGGACGTCGATCCGTCAATATAGAATCGGACGTAGAGCGGGTGCGGTATGAAATGCGAAATGAAGTGTGGCGGCGGCGATTGAGAATGGGCCCGCAAGGACGGGAAAAATGATTGGCGGAGCGCAGAACGCCGGGTATGTGGGTGAGGGCGACAGCCGACGGCCAAGAAACAGATACAGAATGTAGTTACACGGGGGGATGGATGGATGGATAAAACGATTCTTACCGTATCCTGCCCGCCTGCGACGATTTTCGCAGGGTCGTCACGTGGCGGCACCACCAGTGATGGCTTGGTGTCATCAGCAGAGAAGTCTGCCTTCGCGGATGGAAGACTGGGAGAGCCATCCCCGGGTGTGGACGGATGAGATGTCGTTGCCGGAGAATGGCTGTTAGGTGCCGCCAGGGCAGGCTGAGGGAGAATGACATAAGAAGGGTCTCATCAGCATCGTGGCTCTCTCTCTCCTTTTAGGGAGGGGGGGTGCAAGGAAACGAAGAACGTGGTCGCCCAGGGGAATAGGGCGAACAAGAAAAAAAATTATGGGCCAGGGACGTGCATGTATGCGTAGATATGGATGCGCGACAGGGCAATTTAAATTAACAAAAAGCGTGACTTACCAAGTCCAGAGCGTGTTTTCCAACCGAGCTGTCCGCTTGGGTGGATATAGTCAGTGGATGGGGCTGCCTGTTATTCTCCTGCGCAAGCTGCGCGGCTGATGCGGCTAGTGGGAGGGCGTTGGCGTCTTGCAGCCTCGTGGAAGGTGGTTGGCCGGGAGCTGTCTCGGCAGCTGGCTGGGACGGCGCAGTTGGGAAGGGGTGACCCGAGGGAGCATGTTGCACGCTGGGAGAGGCGGACATGGTGGAGGTGGTGTGTTGAAGAGGGAGAAGAGGAAGGTGGAGGATGGAAGAAGAGGAGGAGGACAGAGACTAGGGCCGGTCGTCGGCGTAGACGATGACGGCAGAGGCGGGAAGTCGAGAGGGACGGTGAGGGGAAGACGGTGAGGGTGGCTGAGATCACGAGCAGGAAGGGGTCATATCACCCTCCCCAGCCACAGAGACGGGCCGAAGCACCGGGTGAGAGCGTCAACTCCCCCTCCACCCTCGGCATCACCGGCAGATGTATCATTGGCCCATCATACACCACATGCATCTCCCTAATCCAACAAAGATGAAACTATCCAAAACCCAGGAGAGATCGTTCAGTCAGCGACATATCTCTCTTACGCTGTTTCTCCTCGCTGTTTTTCCTCTTTTTCTTTTTTTCTTCTTCTTCTTTTTCTTATAAAGCACAATCACAGCAAACTCTACCACTGTCCGAAAACGTTCTAGTCTACATTTTCCCATCCAGTTGTGGCCGTTTGCGACATATTCGCTGCTGGCCCATCTCGATCAAGCTCTTCCGTTCAGTAGCCGCACGCGACTATGAATAGATCCTTTTTTTTCCCGTCGCTCCTCTCTAGACCCCCTCCCCCAGGCGCTTGGGCTAACCATCCATCCGAGCCTTCGTTAGTCAAAGAGGGCACAGAAAACTCAAAAAACGCGATGAACACATGTCTACGCATGTCTCAATCATGAGTACGCGGGGGTGGAAAAGAAGGGTCCCTGAACATCATCACAAAAAAAAAAAATCCGACCGTACAGCTCTCTGTCAAACGAGCCACCCAGCCTGGCGAGATACGAGATATAGGCCTGACTGATGGTGACCCGCTCTCTAACGCCGAACAGCCCACACTTGGGCTTCTCGACCCCGCCGTCTCCAAACACACAACCACACAACCACACTCCGTTGTCACAGACCCATATTTTTTTTCTCATCCAACGTTTCTCAGTCCTACCCATTGAGTCCTCTCACAGGCGACCATTAGAGTTCGCTTCTCAACCGAAGGGGCGCGGGATTGTGATTTCACCGAATCGCGGAGTGGCTGAGGCACCGGACGCAGGGGCAGTTCACCTGGCCTCTCACTGACGAGCAGTTCGTTTCAACGTTTCATCGGCCGAACCGCTCTCGTTCTCTGCGCTGAAAAAAATGTGTTCATTGATGTGCGGAAAAAAAGAAAGACAGGAAAGGGGTGAGTAAAATAGATTGGGGGAAACGCTCTCCTCTCGCGCATGCAACCACGCGGACAAGAAAAACTGGGCGCTACAGCAAAGACAGGCGGGCTTTCTAATCCCGATCGGCGCCGAGAAAAATCAGAAATCCACTTGAAGGCCTTCTGTCACGACCCCTTCCCTCTATTTTTTCAAAACCCAATATTTCTAACCCTAACTGGTCCATAGTAGCAACCGTTTTCGAAAGACGCTTGCGTTGACCCACAAAACTGGAAGGGTTGGATAGCCGAGCAAGCCAAACTAGATTCACTCACCCCGGAGGAAATACCCCCGCAACCGTCTTGATGGAACTGTAGTGCCCCCTCCCCCCCAGACGCCACAGAACAATCACTGTCCCCGTGAGCCTTATTAGCGCCCGTTCTGGGCGCGGCGAGGAGATGGCTCGCCACATCCAAGAGGTTCCAAGCCCTTCGCCGCAATCGACCTCCGCCAGACCCTGATTCATCGATGAGATCTGGAAAACCGACTCCACTTTCTGCAATAAGGAATAACCTCATTCAAAGGCGATCCTTTCTCTTCTCAGGGACGAACGTGGATGGGGGGGGGGCAAGTAGGTGGGGGTGACCGCATAGGCCGTTAACCATCAGCCCGCGACCGCAGGCCTTAGTAAGTAAGAAGTCAGGCTGCTCACAAAACACAAACGAGCAAAATCCAAATAGAACTCCGAATGCGTATTGGAAGCACGAAAAGTGCGTAACAGACCCAAGACCGCCCGAGCATTTCAAACAGCTCACTCGTGTAACTTCCCGAACAAGGCAAAAACCCAGCCACAGAATCTTACCCTCCGCATGGACTGAAGCCCAAGATCTGCGCCTTGGCACGCCTCCGTTTCCAAATTACCCGACGACAAAGCACCGCGTATTGTCCGTAATGAATGTGGCTGCGGTTACGTGACAGCAGTGTGACCTTGGAGGCCGTGTGAGGCCGGGTCACAGAATGGGGACCGCTCGGCGCGAGCGGTGCGGTGGTGGGGTTGAGTTGCACCACCGATGGTGAGCGAGTGACGAACGAGTGACGAGCTCATTGGACGACACGACCGGAAAAAGGAATAAAGAAATGAGGGTCTCGTTTCTTCGCCCTTGTTCTCACGCTACTCAACAAAGTCCGTTTATCCTTTGCTAAATTTATGGCGCAGAGGAAGGGTCGAGGCATACTGCATACAGTGTTGTGGCGGCTTTTCGCACGCTTTCTCCTTTTTTCTTTCTTGAATCTTTCTCTCCCTTGTTTTCGTTATCCTCCGTGCTGAGCGGGACACGCGCTCGCGTGTGCGCCACCAGGCGAGGAACGCGGTCAGTGGTTACGTCCCTGCCTATTATAGGCGCGGCCCTTCCCGCGGGGTTGTGCTGCGTCACTGTTGATGTAAAATTGGCAACGGTCTGCCATCCAGGTCACCGCAAGACCGTCCCATGTAATGCGTGCACCCTTCCCACGCGCGCGCGTCACGACGTAGGGGGAGGACGCCGACGCCCCGTTCCGCAGTCCCTTCCGTGGACGACGCCGAGGTTTCGCGGTGAGAGCTACTGTGGGTAGGCCTTGCCGTTCCGTCATGTCTATTATCCACCGGCTCTGCCGTGCACCACTTGACGCCATAGGTGCTTCTTTCGTAGCCCGGCGGATAGGTGCGACCCGCCCGCCCCTCCCTCGGCACGCAAAGGTAGCAATCTTACCTCGATGAGCGAGCACACAAAAGAAACAGACTTTTCATTTCAGTCGCAACGATGCTTTGCTTATCCGATCTACGCCATGTCAGCGGCAAGCTTTGTCCCGCTCAATCACCACAGGACTATTGATCTCGAGATGCATGGTTGGGTGCATCCCTTCCTTTCTTCCGTTCATGAATGAACGTGGTGATCAAACGCAAAATCGTACACACAATATGAACTTGGACGTTTTACAACAGGCTGCGACGTGTGGGCCGCCCCTCGCCTACAGAAAACGGCTGTCACGGAAATGAGCAAGTGCGCACAAAGTCCTGCCGAGACGTGAGATATTGGGAAGCGACAATAGTGTGTTGCGCGCGTGCGAGGACGAGGGCAGCGGGAGCGATAACGATTGCTTTGGACGACGTAAAGGTCGATGTGATGCGAAGCAAAGTTGAGTGGCTGCGCTTGAAGGCGACGATGAGGGCGAGAGGGTCCTCAAACGCTGACAGGGGAACCAAACAAACGCCCGGGAAGACGCCATCAATATCGACCGCGAAGACTGAAGACCTGGACGAGTCTTTTCGAGAAGAGACGCATGCAAAGAATGCTAAGACTTGCTGAGAATAAGATGGGAACAAGTAACCAGCATGACCATCTTCAATGCCAAGCGTACTCAATACCGGCCGATTGGACGCGAAGGGTTGTCGAAAGCTTGAATTGCCAACATGCTTACGTCAAACAAGGTGAAGGATTCAGCAGGTGCCATTGATCGATCATGTATGTACTTAGCAGGAACTGAAGGTACTCTTAAAAAAGGGATATCGATGAGGATTGCGTTAACTCAAATTCGAAGCTGCGGCATCATCGTTCAACGATAGCCAATCTGGCTATTATAGAAACGTAGCTAAGGTGGGTCATGTGTCACAAACACAAGCACAAAAGATGAAGATAGTTCATGAAATATCGATAATAGAACAGACTTGGGTGCTTGATCGAAAAATTTGAAAGGACAGGCAACACGGAAGCTTTTCCAGGGTCCTAGTTGGGCTATAAGCACAAGGTACCAGGGCCCGCATCGGGCCAAGCCCTGAACGAGTCCCTAGGCTGAGGGTGCCTGGGAACGTCAAGTCATCTGAGCTATGCCACTAACTGCAATTCGTACACGACATCCCGAAGCCAAGTCTGACACTAGTATAACTTTGAAGTAAAGAGCGCTCTTGCGGTCGTTATCGGAAAGCCTAGCCGCTGATGTACCGCTATTACTTAGGTGCGAAACTTGTGTACAAGTACTCGGGCTAATCTCGTCAAAGACGAGTCACGAATGCTGATAGGGACTTGCCAAAGTGAACATGTGGAAGTCATAAGTAGAATGATTACATAAATGGGGCAGGAGAGTGTTCGGGATAAGTTCTGAGATTCATAGGCGTCAATTTATTACTAAGCACCACCTGTATGATTTGATGACATTCCAATCGTAAACTTTAGCAAAAGTATACAAAGCACAGCCAATAAAAACTGTTTTCTTTGCTCTAACGCCCTGAGAAATTTCTTGATGCCAACAGCTGTCGAGCTCCAAGTCCGATACAGGGGGAGTTGGATAAGATAAGATAAGGTAATTAATTGTCCCGACCTCGGTGATTCGGCCGAGCTTGAACCTATTGCCTCCTTGACATTATCTCGTCTGTCCTGGTGACTCCGACCGTTCAGCTCCGGGGTCGAGCAGCCTTACGTCCTTTGACTCGAACTCCAACCATGTGCGGAATCTTTGCTGTTCACGGTGTTGACCGTCCAACAACTATTCGCCAGCGCTGCATCGCGCTCTCGAAGAAGCAGCGCCATCGCGGACCGGATTGGTCGGGTTGTCATGTTGGCTCCCAGGCCGTCCTCGTGCACGAGCGTTTAGCTATCGTCGGTGTTGGCAAGTGAACGTCAACCTCTGACCAAGTGCAACGTACTGAATAAGAATGTCGTTGAAAAAATAACAGAATCTGGCGCGCAACCTCTGGTCAGCGCAGACGGAAAAATTGTTCTCGCAGTCAACGGCGAAATCTACAACCACATCGCGCTTCGTAACTCTGTCGGTCCTGATGTGCAGTTTAAGACGCATTCTGACTGTGAGGTCATCATACCTTTGGTGAGTGACACAAAGTGTCGTAGCTGTGACTCTACTGGCTGACCCTGACTTTGCTTTTAGTACAGGAAGCACGGGAAAGACCTCTGCAACATGCTTGATGGGATGTTCTCCTTTGTCCTGCTCGACGAGAGCGTGGCCCCCTCTCGCATTATTGCAGCACGCGACCCAATCGGAATCACCACGCTCTATCAGGGTTGGTCCTCCTCCCGACCGGGTGCAGTGTACTTCGCGTCCGAACTCAAGTCCCTCGTGGAGGAGTGTGACAATATTATCTCCTTCCCGCCCGGTCACGTCTACGACTCTGCGGACAACTCGACGACGCGCTACTTCCAGCCGACATGGTGGAACGGGGATCTCGAAGAGTCTGACCCCGGGGCCGTGTTGCCTACAAACAAGACGGATTTGAAGGTACTGCGCGAAGCGCTCGAGGCGGCTGTGCGTAAGCGACTCATGTCAGAGGTGCCCTACGGAGTTCTGCTTTCCGGAGGGCTTGACAGCAGCCTCATCGCCGCCATTGCCGCGCGCGAGACTGAGAAAGTTGCCCAGAAGCACTTGGAGGAACGCCGCCGCAAAATCGAGGAATACCGCTCTGGACCGCCGACGCCCAAAGAGGCCCTCGTAGATGAATATGGTGCGTTGGGGCATGTTTCCGCTCTGTATAGATTTTGCCGTGCATGCGACTCGCGGACTCAAACACACTCGGTCCAGACACCATTGTATCATGGCCACAACTTCATTCTTTCTCGATCGGCCTAGAGAACTCGCCCGACCTTCTCGCCGCACGGAAAGCCGCCCACTTTCTGGGGACGGTCCACCATGAGTACGTCTTCACGGTGCAGGAGGGCCTCGACGCGCTGCCTGAGGTAATCTACCACCTCGAAACGTACGACGTGACAACGGTGCGAGCGAGCACGCCGATGTACCTCCTATCGCGCAAAATCAAGGCAATGGGTGTGAAAATGGTGCTTTCTGGCGAGGGCAGTGATGAGGTTTTCGGTGGTAAGTCCTGGGCCACCAACCTAAATTCCTCCTTTTTCTGGTCGAGCCTTTCAAGCTGTGGAGTAAACCCTCATTTCGTTGTGGCGTTTCAGGGTACCTTTACTTCCACGCAGCGCCGGACGCGCGCTCCTTCCACCAGGAATGCGTACGGCGCGTGAAAAACCTGCACACGGCCGATTGCTTGCGTGCGAACAAGTCGACGATGGCATGGGGCCTCGAAGCTCGCGTGCCGTTCTTGGACAAGGCGTTCCTGGAGGTCGCTATGAACCTGGACCCAGCGGAGAAGATGTTCAGCAAGGGATCGTCCCAAGAGGTGGACGAGGACGGCTGCCCGAGAATGGAGAAGGTGTGTTCTTCAGACGCCGTGCTATCCCACCTTTTCTCCCTTTATAAAAAAAAAGTGAAGAAAATCCGCTCATTGACGCGAATCCTGCTTCTTAGTACATCATCCGCAAGGCGTTCGACTGTGCGCCGGACGGGAAAGTGAGTCGATATCGTCACTATCTGAGGCTTCGACACGTCTAAGTCCACCATTCACACGACTTTCTCACCTTAAAGCCGTACCTCCCAAAGTCAATCTTGTGGCGACAGAAGGAACAGTTCTCTGACGGCGTCGGCTACTCGTGGATAGATGGGTACGTCCGCTCGATCCTGATCCCGAAAAGAAACAACGGGGCAAGGCGATGACGACACTCACTCACCCCTGCCTGGTCTCGCGCGTTCTAGAATGAAGGAACACGCGGCGTCCGTCGTGAGCGATGAGGACTTTGCGAAGCGAGCTGAGCGCTGGCCGGAAGATACCCCAGATACGAAGGAGGCGTACATGATCCGTGACATCTTCGACGGTCAGTTCCTTCCGGCTATTTTCTTTGCCATCTAGATCCCGTCAAACTGAGCAACTCAAACAATCAACAGGCCTGTTCCCTTCTGCGGCGGCAGCGAAGACGGCAGTCAGGTGAGTCGCGTGCCGTAGCGACGGCGACGGTGCCTACGCACTTTTTGCTGAACGCCGTGTTTCTTTTCCTTCCCCTCTCTGTTGCGATCTAGATGGATACCCCGCGGGGACTGGGGCTGCTCGTCTGATCCCAGTGGTCGGGCGGTCAGCATTCACACTGCCGCATATGGCGCGACGGACGAGTGACACACACGTGGCTGAGCTTCGGAACGGAGAGTGCCGTTCTTTTATTTCCTTGGGTATCAGAACATAAAAACAGCCACTAGAAGTATTATCCGATGCAATAAGAAAAAAAAAACGAGAGCAGCGAAAGAAAGAGAGCTAAGGAGTGTCGTAAGGTATCTGGATATCTTATTTGTAAAAAAAAGGGGATCGTGACCGGGCCAGGGGGCGCACGGAACAGAGCGAAGTAAGAAAACAGAGAAAAAGGATGATATGCAGCAAGAAAGATAGAAATTGAGAGATGCATGTCGAGTCATGAAGTGAAAGAGAGTGTAAGAGCAGCAACGCTAAATCGTGAATGGAGAAAGCAATGATACAACAAAGTAAAGCAATCGAACCGGATTTGATGCTCGTCGCTGAGACGAGGCGAAGAAGGGCAGGCATCTATGGCCCGTTCAGCGACGGATCTTTTGCCATAATCTGTCGGTACATGCCCACGCCCGAGTCCTCTGAGGGGGCGGGCGAAGACATGGGCGGCTTGGCCGCAGGCGTCGAGGTCGACGTGGCGCGCACGGCTTGAGTGGGGTGAGACGAGTTCCTTTGGCGCCTCCCCGCACCGCCGCTGCCACCACCACCGCCTCCACCGACGGACTGCTGCTGCGACAACATCGGCGTCGCGCTTTGCGCGCCCGTGCCGCGCGAAGCGTTCCACGCGGGTCGGGTGACCGTCGCGCGCACCGCATGTCCATCGTCGCTGTGCACCGGCCGGCGCACACCCGCGGGAGCCGCGCCTCCGGTAGACGTCTGCGCCCGGCGGCTCGCGGAGCGGTGGCCCATTCCGCTCGGAGACTCAGCGACGAGCCGCGTGCCAAACTTGGCGTTCGCAGACGACTCGCGGCCGTACGATGCCTGCGTGGGCGCCACCTTACGCACGGTGACAGAGGAGGCGCCCGCGCCTGGGTTGCTCCCACCTGGGCCGCCCATGGGCACCGGCTTCGTCTTCACGACAGGCTTTTGGAGTGTAACCTTGTCCGCGCCCCAGTAGGAGAAGGACATTTTGCTCTTTGTGTCCGACCCGTCCGAGTCGTTCTCCCGATCCGAGTCGTCATCAGGCATGGGTACAATGCGTGGCTGGGCGGTCGAGGTGACTTGTTGTCGAGTGCGAGCGACACTAGATCAAGGGGTTCAAAACGAAAGTCAGGAATGAACGGCAAACAAGAGAGGGGGGCAAACTCACTCTTCCATGGACACCACACCCTGTCGCGGCGCAACCATATTTGCGATGTCCCATGTCTCGATCTGCAAACCAATTCCGACCACCCATCAGGAATCAAGGGTCTAGAATACACGGAGAAAGACATACCTTGATGAATTTGTACAAATTTCTCGGCTTCGCCTGTGAATGTCTCCGGCCGGTCGTCGCGTACTTGGACTTGCCCTGCAGATCCGGCAAGGAATTCACACGTGTCGTCGTCGCCGATACGAGCGGTAGGCTAGTCGTACCCGTGCGCTGGCAGCGGAGAACAACGTCGTTGAAAACGACGAGCCAGAGGTCCTTCTTGCCTCCGACTCCACCGTTCGACTGAAGCACGTCCGATAGACGCTTGAACGACGTCTTGCCCTTCACCCCCTTGCCCGCTCCGTTGGCGCTCGCGTTCGGTGGACCCGACGACGGGGCAGCGACAGTCCCGACAGCGACGAGCTGTCGCTCTTCGACCAGCACGCGCGACGGTTTCGGGAGCGCGAGCTGGCGGACCTTGTCCAGACCCTCGATGCGGGCGAAGACGTCCCTCGTACGGTCTCTCTCCTCCTTCTGAATCTTCTCATCCTCAATCGACCGCACGATCGTCTCCACCTCAGCCACCATCTGCAGCGTAGATTCGTACTCAAAGGTGCTCGGGTCGGTATGATAGAGCAGGTTCTGGAACAGGAGGGGGTACTTGAGCAACCGCTGGAAGGGCTTGGAGAGCGAGATTGCGAGGCCCGTCTCGCCCTTTTCAGCCGCGAGTTGCTCGAGCTTCCGGAGGAAGGTGCTGAACTTGAGCCACTCGTCCGCGTTCGCCTTTCGCGGTTTCTTCTGGGCAGCGGCGGTCGAGACGGCATTGTCGACCTGTTCAAGAGCGCGCTCGAGGTGGAGGACGTATGTCGCGTAGCCGTGGAGGATGTGTGACTACAATCCGATGAATTCGGATTCATTAGTGAGTAAGAGGAAAGGAAAGGAAAGGAAAGAAATACGACTCACATGCGCAACAAAGACGTCCGCCAAACTCCTCACAAGCGGGTACTGCTCGTCGTACCTCTTCCTCAACCCCTTCTGGAGCTCCGTATGCCCATTCAGGATCGCCGCATCCACCGCCTCGAGACACTTCCTCAAGTCCTCCGGAATCGTCTTCAAGTCTACTCCCGCGCCACCGGCGGCCGTAGCGGTCGCAGCCGCCTCCTGCGCCGGGTTGCTCTTCCTCCCCTTCCGGAACACGCGCGACGCGTTGTTCGGCGCCTGGCTCGACGCGCCCGCCGAGCCGAGCCGTTCGCCTGCGCGCGACGAGGGCGCCTGCTGGTGGTCGACGAACGACTGCCTGCCCAACGAGGCCGTCGAGGCGGCGGCCGCAGCCGCCAACGGATTGCCGCCACTGCCGCCGCCGCCGTGACGGGGCGCGACTGGGAGAGACTGGTGCGACCGGCTCGGAAACGCGATCCCGGGCGCGGTGGCGGAGCGACCGCCGGCGCGCGACGCGTGGGCGGCCGCGACGGCGGTGCGGTACGGCGAGCGCGGGTGCGTGCTCTTGTCCTTCATCGGCGATCCGTTCTTCGGCGTCGGCGCGCGGTTCTCCCCTTCGCCATCCTCGTCGTCCGACGGGCCCTCGCCTTCCCGGAAGCCTGTGGGACTGAGGAAGCGCGCGGCGATGGGGAGGTGGTCGAGCGACTCGAGCGGTGGAGAGTCCACGCGCGGGGGGTACTCCGAGTCGTATTCGAACTGGCTGGGCGAGGTCGGCGAGACGGCGTTGTAGGGATGCAAGAGCGGGTCAATGAACGTTTCTTTCATTTTGGCAAGCTCGGTGACGTATCTGTAACCAAATAGAGATAATGATCAGTCAATGAGGTCACCACCCAAAACGAGCCTAGTTTGAGATTATTTTCCGCACCGTTCTTCACTGGCAACGATCTCCCAGAGAACTTCCTGCCGCGTCCGCTCCCTCGGACCCAAGTTCGACACGAGGTCCTCCTCCGCGGCCTCGCTCCAGCTGGTGACCGCGAGAATCTGAGAGGAATAGCCAGACATCTGCGAGTAGGGCGTGTTCGAGCGCACGCTCGGGTGAATCGACGGCGCGTCGTATCCGCCGCCTCCGCCCCTGCCACCTGTGCCGGGATAGGGAGAAGTCGCCGTCCGGCTCGGCGCTGGGAAGACGGGTGCAGGTGCGGGCGTGGACGCGAGGCGGGTCGTGCTCGCCCCACTGGGCCGGGAGCCGAGCTCGGCAGCACGGGAGGCGGAGCCAGCGTTTGCCGCAGTAGAGGACGTCGATCCACGCGGCTGGTGATGCGACTGGTGATGCTGTTGTTGCTGTTGCTGTTGTTGTTGCTGCTGTGGAAGCAGCTGCGTCGACGCGCGTGAAGGGGTCGACCTGGGAGGGGCGGTCGTGGCAGACGTGGCGGGGTTCGGAGACGACGGCGCCGATTGAGAAGGGCCGTGAGGCGAAGACGGGCCGATGGAGAGTGCGAGGTCCGGCGCGGCGGCGGGGGTGCCCGGCGGGGAGACGAAGGCGACGGTCTTCTTCCCCACGGGACTGTCGGCCTGGCTGGATTCGGCCATGTGGCTGCTCGTCGCCGTGGCCCGGACTGTATTCGACCGCTGGAGGCCGTGGGAGGAGGGGATGCGTGCGCTGATGGGCGAGTCGACGGGCGTGAGCGGCTGGGGCGGGGACTCGTCTCCCGGCCTGACGCCGCTGGTGCTGTGGCGGGCGGCGAAATAGGCGGCGGCGGACATGTGGTTGTCGTGCGCATGGGAGGAGGAGCGGGCGGAGGAGCGCTGGGTGCTGCTGTTGCTGTTGGTGCCGGTGCCGGGTGCGCTGGAGTTGAAGTGGTTGTGAGGGGGAGGGGCTGGGGGCAGCGCGCCGGCGTTGGGGTCGATAGGCGGGAGAGGCTTGTTGGACACGATCGAGGTGGGCGTGCCGGCGTTCGCGCGCGGAGGCCAGTCTGGCAGGGGGCCGACCGCGGGCGGCTTGTGGTGCGCTGGGTCTCTTCGGTCCGGGTGTTGGTCCCTTGTGCGCCGGTTGAAGCGGCTGAGGAGGGCCTTCATCGTTGGCGTCCGTCCGAGAAGGGAAAGAGTGGGGGGGGGCGGGAGGGAGAGGCCGAAGGAGAGGAGGAACGGGGGGGACGGGGAGAGAGGATGAGGACGGGAAGGAAGAAGCGGGAGGAGGGAGAAGGCGCTGAAGAGGGCGAGCGCGCGTGTGTGTGCAGGGCCAGGCCACGCGGGTGACGAGGGAAAAAGGCGAGCGAGGCGGAGCTCTCTGACGGTCGGGTTCGTCGAGGGGTGTGATGAATAAGGCGGTCAGAGGACGGTGGTTAATAAACGCGGATGCCGTGGACGCCGACGACGACGACGACAAAAGCGAGGAGTCGACAACAAAAACCGCGGCCGGGCGGTGCGAGCCAACGGCGCCGGGGAAAGTTGAACACACGACGAACACGCGTTTCTGATTTTAATTTTTTGATTTCTTTTTTTTTTACAAAAGGAATGATTTCATTCTTACAACAACCCTTTTTGTCTTTTTCTCCTTATCACCCCCTTCATCCTACTTGTATCAAACATATCCACTGGTCACTCTCTGCTGTGTCGACCGTCCATGGCCCTCCCCGCTCATCAGACCAAGCACCTCTCCGTGCTCGAACACCCCATCCGCTCCCTCCCTACCTTCTCCCTCCGCCAGTCCAACGACGGCGCGACCACCGGCTCAGGCCTCTGGCTCGGCGCACAGGTCCTCGCAGCCTACCTCCTCCACACCCACCGTCCCCAAAAACAGGGCGCCCGTCCGAGAGCGATCGAGCTCGGCGCAGGCGTCGGCCTCACCGGGTCCGTCTCTCCTCTGTGAAGAGCGCGTGCTCCCCACCCACCCACAAAGTCTCCTTCGTTCGAACCCCCGCAGGCTCGTGCTCGCAGCGCTCGGGTACGACGTCGTCGCCACGGACGTCCCCGTCGTCCTCCCGCTCTTGCGCGCCAACGTCGCCCTCAACGCCTCCATCATGCCCGCCCACAGCGGCACCGTCGACGTCCGCGAGTTGGACTGGACCATCCCGCCCGAGCGCTGGCGGTGGGACGATCCCCAGGCGATCGCCTCTTCTTCTTCTTCTTCTTCTTCTTCTTCGCCACGGCCGACTCCAGACGCTGCTAGCGATCCCTCCTCGTCGGCCTCCTGTCCGCCGTTCGACCTCATCCTCACCGCTGACACCATCTACCACGCCGACCTCGTCACGCCTTTGCTCCAGACTCTGCACCACCTCGCTCGCTCCTCCTCACGCGCCGGCACCCCGCCGCGCACGTACGTCGCCCTCGAGCGCAGAGACCCCGCCCTCGTCGACGCCGTCCTCGAAGCCGCCACCCGCGACTGGGGCTTCGTCGTCGAGTCCGTCCCGCGGCGCAAGCTCCAGAAGGCGATGGAGAGGGCGGGCATGGGCTGGCCGAAGGAGGACAGGGAGGGCGTGGAGGTGTGGAAGTTTGTGTTGCCGTCTGCGTGATGAAGGTCTGGGAGACGAGTTTGAGGAGCAACACGAATACAGTGGAATCCCGGATACTGCAAAGCCCATAGTTTGGTCGTCTTCTCAACGCCTTGGTCAATCTATGCGACACTGTGCTATGGATTGGACGGGACTCAACTGTATATGTACATCTATTCATAAAATCGGGTTGTTTACCTTACCCTAGCTTCCCGTTCCTTGTAAGTGACTAAACAGTATGTGTTTTGCACTTGGTAACCGTCCACTAGTGTGCGTGATGATACAGACAGCTCAAAAGCAACAAACGGCGATTTGAAGGCTGGCGACGTACGAATATCAAAGTCTCCGATCGGACGTCTCACTGACGTTGGCTGGGGACCGTCCGATCGGAAGCTGAGCTGAGCTGGAGGTGTGAGCCCCTTTCGTGGATGTCACCCTTTTTTTATAGACTCACAACCCCCTGTTTGCGACGGACAGTCCGCCTGTTCTGAGTTCACCTCTTATTTTCATGAGCGACTCTGAGGATCTACCAGCGGCCTCTCCTGACGCACTCTATCAGTCCTCTCCTTCGTCCGTTAGCTCCATTTCTAGCTCTCCCAACTCTCCCTCGTCCTGGAACAACATGTCGTTCGGACCACGTCCTGGGCTAGAGCGATACACCAGAGCCCCCAAAGCGAACCATCAGACGAATCTGAAACAAGCAGCTAAGCCTCACCCCAGACACTTCTACACTGAAGGAATGGTCGAAATACGTGTAGGTGGTCTAGCTCCTTTGGGCGACGTCTCGCTAATCTCCGGCTTGAACAGATCGAGGACACTCTGTTCCGCGTTCCTCGACTTGGCCTCACGAGCTACTCGGAACCTTTCGCTTTGCTTCTGAAGGAGCACGACGAGCATGCGAGTAATTGTGATCTGGCAGAAGCGGTGCTCCATATTCAAGACAAGGACGTCAAAAGCGATGACTTTGCTCGTTTGCTCGACCTCCTCTATCCTCGGTGAGCGAACCCAAGATAGGGGTATCTGACGCTGGCGTACTGAGCAAAGTCGTGATTGTGGACAGAACGTACGGCCATGTCAGGCTCATGACTCTAGAAGAATGGCTCTCCGTCCTCCAGTTGACCACAAAGTGGTCGTTCACTGACCTTCGTGCACTCTCTATCCGGCACCTAGACGCACTTCCAAAAGTCTCGCCGATCGACAAACTCTTAGCGGGACGCACGTACGACGTGCCTCACTGGATCTCTGAGGCCTATGTCGCGCTTTGCGAGCGTGCCACGCAGCTGACGCTGGACGAGTGTCGCCAGCTCTCGCTGGAGGACGTCGTGAACGTCAACAACGCCCGTCACGAGGCTCGAGTTCGACTCCACGCAGGCGTACAGCCGATTGATAGAGTGCGAGCCATCGTCGAGCGCATCTTACGTCCTCCGCCGGCACTTGGATCAGACGTCGCAGAAGAGGCTGATGTTGGTGCGACATCCCCGCCTAAAGACTCGTCTGTGATCGAACAGACAGCGACTCCGCGCAAGCGTCCAAAGGAACCGAGGACTCTTCAGCCCCCGGATTTTGCTCAAATTGTCGCCATGATTAAACAATATGTGGCTCCATCCGGTATCAAACAAAACAGCGAAAGCATACTCGCTCTAGAAAAGCTGATCCGCCCTCATTGCAACCAGGCGGAGGTTATGTCTAAAGTGGCCAAAGTGATCGTCGACGAGCTCCCAGAATCGCGCCCAGACCTATTTGCTATGTCCAGTTTTATGGTACTCGGGGAGACGCTGCTCGATTTAGTTGGCCCATTGTGCGGAGGAACAGCGCAAGAGCCTGGCCAACAGCTCCTGAGAGGCAAACCTTGGCTTGCTCGCTGCATGGTGACGCATTGTTACGCAGGGTGCGATACCTGGAAGATTTCCACACCAAAGATCGAATTCCTTGCATGGCTCAACGACACAGAGCATCTAGCTGATGACGCTTTTGAAGCCCTGTGGCTGAAGCTAATTGACCACGTTCGACAGCCACAGTCAGCATGGAGCCTCGAATTGATCGATTTCTTCGATCAAAACAACGGCAACATTCAAACTCCAGCGAATAGTACTCATTCTGCTAGATTTTTTGAGGAAGTACAAAAGAAGAGTGACGGTCATGACCCGATAGAGTGCTCACTAAACTGTCGGTACCATTTACCACTTCCTGGTACAAAACCCATGCAATGCTGTATCCCACAGGTATGGAAACCTTCGTTTGACGGCCGTATTGAAGAGCTAATAGGTTTCACGAGCAGACTCTACTATCATACAAGCTGAAATCTCGTTATGGTTCTTATGTCAGATTATTCTGGCCACGGCCTTGTTGAAGCTACATGTCGTTTGAAGTGTTCTATACCTTACAGTATATGTCACTACTTGGCTGTCTATTCTAACGTTTGTTTGTTTGTTTGCAAAAAAAAGCATATACGCAATCGACTTTCATTTTACTTCTGTTCCCTAGAAGGCTGGACTTCATACCAAGTCCCTTTTTTGAGGGGCGGGGAGACCCGCGTGAGATGGCGATTTGGCACCGTACATATTTGCATCCATTTCGTTGTGACAGCCCTACCAGTTCACCTCTGACTCTCATGAGCGACTTTGAGGATTTACAGGCGTCCTCTCTTGACACAGTCGATCAACTTTCGTTTTCATACGCTAGCTCCAGCTCTGAGTCTTCAGACCACTCATTGACCTGGGACGACATGATAGACATACTACCTGCTCCTAGGATGAGCGGCGACGCCAAAGCTCCCAATGCAGAACCACCCCAGACAATTCAGAAGCTGGTACCTAAGCCTCACTCCAGACACTTCTACGCCGATGGAATAATCCAAATACACGTAGGTCAATATGTCCTTCAAACCGTTTTTCGCTCGTCCTGAGCTTGAATAGATTGAGGACACTTTGTTCCGCGTTCCTCGCCTTGGTCTCATAAACTACTCTGAGCCTTTTGCTTTACTTTTGGAGAACCATGATGAGCGTGCACATTGTGAAGGATTGGAAGAAGCAACGCTCTACATCCAAGATGCGGATGTCAAAAGTATCGACTTTGCTCGCTTGCTTGACCTCGTCTACCCTCGGTGAGTGAATCTAGGGAAGATTGTCAATGTATGCTAAAGAAAGCTACCACTTTGAAAAGATCCTACGGTAATGTCAGTCTCGAGACTCATGATGAATGGCTCTCCGTCCTCCACATTGCCACGAAATGATCATTTACCGATCTTCGTACACTCTCCATCCAGCGTCTCGGCACTCTTCCAAATACCTCTCCAATCGATAAACTGCTGATAGGACGCAAGTATGAGGTGTCTCACTGGATCTCCGAGGCGTACATTGCGCTCTGTGAGCGTAACGAGCAGCTGACACTTGATGAGTGCCGCCAACTCTCTCTGGAGGATGTCGTGAGCATTAACGACGCCCATCACGAGGCTCGGGCGTACACAGGCTTGCATCCAGCTGAAAGGATTCGGGTTGTTGTTGAGCGTATTTTGCAGCCTCCACTCCCAGATCTTGGGGCTCTTGATTTTACTCAGGTTGTTGGCTTGGCTAGGCGACTCGTGGTTGCATCTGATACCGAAAAAGCTGAGGTACACGATCTGAAAAATCTTGTCCTGCCTTACCACAACCAAAATGAAGCTATGGATACAGTGGCCAGCCTCATTATCAAAGAGCTCCCAAGAGGGTGCCCAGACCAGACCACTTTAATTCGCTTCATAACGCTCGGAGAAATTCTTCTGGATATGGCCTATCCGTTGTGCGGAGAGACAGCACCAACATTCTTGGTAGGCAAGTGTTGGCTTGCCCAGCGCATGATGCAACACTGCTACGCAGGGTTTGTTGACTGGAAAAACTGCATGTCAACGATCCATTTCCTCGCTTGACTTAATAATACCGGATATCTGCCGAACCACGCTTTCGAGCCCTTGTGGACGAAGCTGATTGATCACGTTCGGCGACCATTGCCAGAATGGGACCTTGATTTGATTGATTTCTTCCAACAAAACAATCACAACATTCAAACCCCAGTAAACGCTGGTCAGTCTGCCCTTTTCTTTGAGAAAGTGAAAAGGCAGAGCGGAAAGAGGAGCTACTCTAGACCCGGACATTACTGGCCGCATTACTTGGTTTGTGGTATGGAATCCATACGTTATCTTTTGCCAGAGGTACGGCTGCTAATATGTGGTATTCGTATTATAATACTCACGGTTTGCGTGAACAGGCCCTGCTATCCTATAGGCTGTGATTTGTAGCAACTTGTAAGCGTTTCTGGCTAAAATGGTATAGACATTTGGTCGTGACTCTCTTCTTCAAGCTGCTTCACGTTTGGAGCCTGGGTTCTCCATAATTTTATTACCGTACCAGGCTTTCGGCTTGCTAACTCTTTAATGTAAGCGTAAGTTTCAAGAAAGTTGTAGCTAACTTTCATTCCGCTTCTGCTCTCTGTATTGTGTATTTGTTTTTTATATAACACAAGCATGTATAAAACAGTACAATTTTGTGAAGAACACCTACTACGGATACAAGTATACCAAAACTACTCTTCAGGCATAGTGAAATTCGCTCTTGAGCGGCCCACAGATCAAGCCATCGGTCGGTTGCGAGTCTCATGCTCGCGTGTTCCAGACTCATAGCGGCTGAGGAAAGAAACAATCTCCAATCCCCACGTATAGCTCATCCAAATTGAGTGAGGCAGCTAGAAACTGGTACTACAAAGAAGGTTAAAATCCAGGACACTACGGGAAGCACTGTGTTGAGAAAGCGCTGTGGCCATTACATCCTTTTGCATTATTATTAACACTTAGTATGGGGGCAAGTCTTGAGCGAAAAATCAAAGCATCGATCAAAAATCATCTAGGGACCCATGTGGCTACTCCTCTTCTGTCACTAATATTGCTCACATCTTTCGTCATTTGAATACCTAGTACAATATTACAGCAGGCACCAACTTAGGTCGCGATCTTGTAATGGAGCTCTCGCCCACCTTGAATCGCAAGATCGCGATCAAAGTGGGTGCCCGCTGTATGCTTTGGCTTGTGTTGTAGACATATCACATGTCTCCACCGAGAAGGGCCTCGTTGCGGTTAAGTATCAAGTTCATCGGACTCTCCGGCGCCTTCCCCACCATTCGCTCGCTTCGAACCTCAGGACCTGGACCCAGAAGAACCTCCGGACGTCGAGGCTGAGCCTCCGGCCGAAGGCCCCGACCCACCACCGGACTCCCAGCAGACCTTGACCTGACCCAGAGGCCGAGCCCTCAGTGACCTGAGCTGACAACGGGTAGGGATTTCCTTTTCTTTCTCGTTTTGCTGATCGTACTCTCTCGCCCTGCTCAGTCCTGTACCACTCCGTCTCACTCGTCTTGTTCCGTTTCCTTCATGTAAAAGCTATCACGATATTGTCCAGGGGCACACTATATACACCCCATCCCATGTTTCACTCGAACCTTGTCTCTCTTTCTCACCCTGTTTCTCGTATCCCCTCATCGCGTAGAAAATTGTGGACCGCGTCTTGTACTTAGTTTACTGTTGCGGGATATAAATGCTGATTCAACAACAACAACAACAACAACAACAACAAAACATATCACATGTCAGTACTTTATCAATTGTTCAACAACGTATGATCTGAACAATTGCCATGCCAAAAATTATAAATATTCGGCCAGGTGTGAAGTTTGCAAAGGGCAGAATAGATAAGCGAAACTTCCTTATTCTTGAGCTTTGATTAAAAAGTGAAATATTTATGCCTTGGAGGAGCGGTTCGGAATGCCTCCCTAACCTAGTGGAAAAATAGCTGCAACCGCGAAATTATCTTTTGGACCACAGGCGTTCAAATCTGGGGTGTTCAAATCCTTTTTTTGCTACTGCAAAAGTATTTCTATCTGTAAAACATATTAATACGGATGGCCTTCAACTTAATGAGCCCGGTGCATGGTTATTGCGGTTGCCGTCATAGTGGCAACAGTTCAAACCCAAAGTCATTTCTTGCCGCCTTTTGATTTTTCGCCTCAAACTCCCTGCCCTCGCTATCGATAATTTTGCAAATGGCTGTAAGTGATCTCGATTTGGTTTTGAGTACTTTAGTACTTGGCTTTTTCTACTGTTTGGAAGCCCGCAGCTTTAGGAGAAGGTCATGAGCTTGCCGATTGCTGTCCGAAGAGGGCCCCGCCCGCAGCGCCCACCTCATCGCCACGTACGGCGGCCAAGACGAACAAGTGGGGCCAGATGCAGTCCACTTGCTCGCCACTGGTAAGTTCGCAGGCGTAGTTCTCACGGGCCTACGTCACACTCGCCCCCGTTCCTCCACACCACCTGTTCGTGCCCTTTCGAACAACAGGTGATGGCGGTGGAGCCAAGTCCTTGTTCAGCGTACTATCTAGACTACGCACGAGGCTATAAAACAGTGGAGACATGCGTCGCTACCCAGTCTCCACTTGTTATTTTTCTTCTTCTCCCCTCCATCCTCCTCTTCCCCCAAGCACTGTAGCTTGGTGGTGACCACCTGAACACCCTCCGACTCAGCGACGACCTCAGCCATGATTTCACTTCCCCTGCTCGTCACCACTTTCCTACTCTTCGCAGCGTTCCTCTTGCTGCTTCTCGTCTCCCTCTCCGTACCCATCATCAAGGTCAGTTCCCTACGCATATCGTTTGGTTACTCTGACTAATGCTTTCTCTCCGCATACCAGACCATTTACCTCCTCAAATTGGTTGTGGACCCCACAGGCAGCTTCATTGCTGCCAGCGGCAACCTCCGCGCTGGCGTCTGGGGCTACTGCCACTCTGAACTGAGGGCCAGCTTCGGTCCCACCGGCCTTAGCGTCCCGTCCGACTGCACCAAGGCCAAGCTGGGCTACACTATCAACAACGTCGTCGCCCGCGCTCTCGGACTCGAAGACGACCTCAACCGGATCTCGAACGTGATCACCGCCGTGCTCATCCTCCACCCCATCGCCTGCGGCTTCGCGTTCGTCGCGCTCGTGATCTCCCTCATCGCCGCCCGCCCCTCGCGCGGCACGACCCGCCTCTCAACCCTGCTCACCATCTTCTCCACCCTTCTTGCTGCCATCATCACCACCGCCGTCTTCGTCGTGGACATTGTGCTCGTCGCGACCGTTCGGTCGAAGGTGAAGGACGAGACGGACGACGTCGACCCCAAGTGGGGCAACGCCGTTTGGATGACCCTCGGCGCCATGGTCGCCCTCTGGCTGTCGATCTTGTTCTCCGCGTGCGGCTTGTTCCAAATTCGTCGCCAGAAGTACGTCTTTCTATCCTGAAGTCTACTCTCGTCTGCGTAATTAACATGCTTTTGTTACAGGCGCCAAGCGAGCACCACTGCCACATACTAAAAGACAGACGGGCCTTCTCTTTCGCAAAGGAGAAAGCTGTACTGGCAGACTTAGTTATGCCTCTGACGATATTGGACTTTCAAATCCTCTAATGCCTGAAATCACCATATATTCTTTACGATTGTTGTATTATCGCATATCCCCCGGACTTGATAGCTACTTCCTAATATATATGATGCCCATTGAAATTCTGCCCCCCAAGATGCGTAACAAATTGGCGCTGTTGAGCACCTGAACTCCTTTAGCGATGATTGTACTAATCGCTTTCTTTCTACCCGATGGTGTGAAGCTTACTCTACTTTTGATCCTGTGCACGGTGATACCCGCAGTCACGAACCTCCTTAATTTTTTTGGCGTCTGGTTATTTGAAATCCAGAGTCACTGCACGTTAACAAATGTTTCATAGCAAAGCGTGTTTTAAGCGATTTTTCTCCACAAAGCATCCGGTTGCGTCACTCAGTTTTGGCCTCGAACGGCCCAGCGGTCCGCCGTCAGCCGTGCATCCTCTACATCCACATCCACCTGGCTCCAAGCCCCGACTTACACGGGTTCAAGAAAGAAGGCATCCGAGAGCCACCAGCAGCAAACAGAAGAGTTGTGTATCTGTGCACGTTGCTAATATATTGTTATGAGGACGACATGCTACAACCATCGTCGGCGTATGTCGCAAGTCGTGTCAAGAACGCGAGTCCACAGACAATGACACGAGAGCATTCCTTTCAACCTTGTGGATCGAAGGGGTGTCGCCAGCATCATTTGAAACTCGGGTGCTATTTTAGCGTAGCGACATTGTTTTCGCGAAGAAGCGACGGCCAAAAAGTCCGCCTCTTCTCCCGATGGTCCGAACTCCGAGTTAAGGACGACTTTTTTTTTGGAGCTTTCGTGGTCGAGATGTAGCGTTGTGGCAGGCACTAGCAACACGGGCCATGTATCCTGGTAAGCCAAAGCTAGATCTATAGGTAAGTATGTTTGTTTCCGTTAGGTATGATGAGAAAGAAGCATAGCGGGTTGAGCCCGAGAAATGGATGGCCGTCTCCGAGCTCCGTTCCGCTTCTTGTGATCTTATTTTTGCACTCACCCCGAGCGCCGCGTCCGGCTTGCAAGGAAGCACTGCGCGGTAACTGCAACCTCGATAATCATCTCTTGGTGCTTTACCCAGGGTGAGTAGGATTTATGGTCTCTTCTGGTCAATCTCAGGGTAAATTGTTGAGCTTTCAATGTGATATATATACATAGAATAAGACGAAAGTACAGGTTGTTACAATGGGCTTACTATTTTAAAGAACAAGTAAGCAAGAACAAGTCGCACAAGCATGGGGGTATCACGATTCTGCAAAGCTGGCAAGGCAACAGCCGGCGAAACAACGAACTGAATCGCGGTTTTACCATTTACTAGAGGCGAGAGTCAGTTCTTGCTCGTTCACTTTCGAAAAAAGAAGAAAAGAAGAAGAAGAACTTGAATTCGCGACTCACGTCTTTCGTCTCGCCCACCACGCGCTCCAGCAGCAACACGCCGCGGCGAGCCAGAGGTCGATCACCGCGCCGAGCGTAATCCAGACAGCGTTCCCCCAGCGCGCCTCGGCGCCAAAGAGCGAGCCGTCGTTCGCCATGCTCGAGCGCGCGTGGCCGACGATGACGGCCATGACCACGAACGAGGCGGTCGCGAACCCCGCGGCGGCGACGGCGAGGAGGGACGCGAAGAGGGACGCGGTGCGCCCCGTCGAGGAGGAGGAGCGCGTGGCGAAGAGGGACGCGATGGCGGCGAGGAGGGCGCAGAGGGCGGCGAGGGGGAGCATGACGAAGGACCGGGTGACCGGCGCGTTGATGTAGTTGAGGACGTCCATGGTGTCACTTTACGGAAGGGTGGAAATTCGATAGCCATTATTGGGTATCGGTTCGGGGTGGTTGAATTGAGAAAAGCATGATGTAAGACTAGGGGGGGGGGGAACGTACAAGTCAAGGTTGATGTCGTAATAAATGTCGTAGCCTAGCGAAGGCTTCGAGCACCCGTCAAGTCCTAGGCCTGCTCGCCGGCGCGTCCTGATGCGATAATTGGCAGGCATTGCGTATGAGAAAGGCGTGAGTTTTGGGTTGCGGATGGAGGGCGGCGGGGCCACAGTTCGAATGGCATTTACGTACGAGGAACCCATGCCCAGGGCGCAGTAGCCCAGGATCCCGGCCTGAAGGAAGTTGGCCGAGGAGGCGTCGATGAAATAGATAAGATAAAGAGACTGGAAAGCAAGGTTGAAAGGATGAGAACCGGTGGACGGTTTACGCAAGTGGAGCCGGAATTACAGAGATGACAGGGGTGCTCAGAAAGGGGATGATGAGCAGAGGTATGGAGTCGAGGAGGAGGAAGCTGGCGAAGATGAACGACCTGGCGACCATAGCTAGGACCAAAACGAGCTCGGACGGCAGAGGGATTAAAGCCCGCGAGAGAGAGAGAGTTGGCGCGCACGAGCCCCATACCAATTTATGCGTGGCCTAATAAACCATGGTAGGTTTGATAGAATCTGCTTTGTTCCCGTGACAATGAATTGCTGCAAGCAGTAAAGCCGTCATATAAACATGTAAGGTTGGCTTGGCACGATAGAGTCACCGCGGATTTAGTCGTAGATAACACCCTAGCGAAAAGGCATGGGTTGGCAACCGGTCCTCTGCACGTGTGATAGATAAAGCGGCGCGTCAATGTTGAAGTATTGAAGAAGGGGTGAGCCACGGGTGAGCATGCTTGGACCCGAGGGCGAGAAGAAGTGAGAAATGATGGCGGGTGTTTGGTTTGGGCTGCTCATTAGGTAGCCACGTGTAGCGAGGCCCCGCGTAGTCTCGGAGGGGGATTCAACGAAGAGGGGATCGACACGGACCAGACGGAATCTCGGAGACGGAACGTGCACAGTTCCCCCCTGCCCTGACCTAGATTTTCCTTTGTTTCGATCTTTTTTTTTTCCCCCTCGCCTGTTGACGCACGGACGCGCCGTGTTCGCGTTCCCGGTGGAGGAGAAGGCGCGCGCGCGAGAGTTTGGACGTAGAGTTGGAAACCCGTACGAGTTCCGGAAGATAAGGTTCTCTGGCGTTTCATTGGCTTCATTTCAATCGCTCTGTCACCACATCCACCCAGAACACGGCTAGGCTAAAAAGAACCTAAGAGACGCCGAGCGGGCCTCAATCAAAAGATAGGAGCGAGGGGGGGCTACTACCGGCCAGAGCTTCTGATATGGGCAACGACTGGGCTCCGGTCCGAGACGGTCGCCCTTAGCGCCTCGCCTCGTGTCCTCAGGCGAGGAGGCGGATAGCCCAGCTATCGCTGGTTTGCCCCAAACGTGATGGATGACTAATACAGAGATTTAAAAAAAAAGAATGGTTGCGTGGCTGATGCGACGGAGGCGTGTACTACTATTTGTACGAGGGTTGGGCGATGGGCACAGGACAACAAATAAGGGACGGTTTGGGCGAGATCGGAGAAGCGGGCGTGAACTGTCGCGAGTCAGGGTGGGCTTCACAAAACGAAGCCAGCTGTCGGCTCGTAAACACGTGACGTGTTTCGTTAAATACCTGCTCTCGTCTCGCCATTTCCTCTTCAACCTCTTCCCTCTGAACTCTCTTCCGTGCGCCAGCCGCCGCCGCAGACGTCTTTTCCTTCTCCAGGACCTACCTAATACCCTCTCTAAATACCCGTAAGTGTCCAACGCCCTTTGGGGTTTCCCCCCTTATCTTCCTGTACGGCACAATGCCAACGCATCGCGTATCAAGCCACCGAAACAAGCCACTCACGCGACCTCCTCCCCCCCTCCTCCACAGCTTCACGTCCCCATGTCTGCTCCTGTTGAGACCACCGCTGCGCCAGTCGTCAAGACTGAGGAGGAGGTGAAGCCCACCGTCGCTGAGCCCGCCGTTGAGGTCACCCCGGCCCCGGAGGCCACTCCGGCTCCCGAGGCCGTTGTCGAGGCCGCCAAGCCTGAAGAGCCCGCCAAGGAGACCGAGGCCCCTGTTGCCGTAAGTCGACCTGTTTTGTGCCCTTTGGTCTATAATACTTATTTTTTTTTGTGTTATCCAGGAGGCCGCCACGGAGGAGGCGAAGGCTGACGCTCCCGCTGAGCCCACCACTGAGGCTGCAGCTGAGGAGGGAAAGCTCGTGAGTATAAATAGATTGGCCGTTTTGGTTCTAGACTTGTTAACCCACCTTTTTTTTTTAGGCCGAGCCCGCTGGCGAGAAGCGTCCGAAGAGCCCTTCAATCCTCTCCAAGCTCCTTGCCCCCTTCAAGGGCGGCAAGGTCAAGTCGCCCAAGAGCGAGAAGAAGAAGCTCGAGGCTGAGGCTGTATGTTTATCCCATCAATCATGCTGTCATGACGCTCAACGCTAATCCATCTCTTCTCATCAGACTCCTGCCACCGCTGAGGAGACCGCTGCTCCGGCCCCGGAGGCTGATGCTTCCGCCGCTGCCCCTGCTCCCGCCGTCGCCGCTGAGGAGACCACTCCTGCCGAGGTCGCTGAGCCAGTGAAGGAGACGGAGACCGTTCCTGCCACCGACGCTGCTCCCGCTCCCGTCACTGAGGAGGTTGCCGAGCCTGTCGCCGAGGCGAAGGAGGAGGCGAAGGAGGAGAAGCCCAAGAAGGAGAAGGCCACCCCCGCCAAGGTTGGCCGCCGCCTCTCTGCTCGCGTCGGCGACTTCTTCAAGAGCAAGCCCAAGTCGGCCACCGAGCCCACCTCCCCCAAGGTTGAGGAAGAGCCCCCGAAGATTGAGGAGCCGACCCCCGTTGCGCCCCTCGAGAACCCGGCGACCGAGACCGGCCCCGTCGTTGAGGCTAAGGAGGAGACCGCTGAGGTCCCCGCCGTTGTTGAGCAGACCAAGGAGGAGCCCAAGCCCGAGAACACTCTCGCGGGTCCTTCGCTCGCTGTCACCGCCGCTGCATAAGCGTCTCATTCCGGTGCTCGCCTATCTATTCCTTCTCTGCCTACGACCGTTATGATTTTTTTTTATCTCTTGTTCTTCGTGTGCTTCCTCGGTTTTATCTTCAGATCCCTAATTTTGTTACCACCACAATTACCCTCATTTCTCTAAAGTAGGCTGTTGGATATACCTTCATTCATACACCATCACGTTATGACCCTGTGCGCGACGAGGATTCTAATTTTCGCACCCCGTATACCCTTGTCGTCCCTTGTGGATCTAGTGAATGGAACTCGTTCGTTGTCGATATTCTCGTTGAAAGTGTGAACACCACTGGGGTTGCAAGACTTGAAGTATTTTTTCGCGGCTTGGTTGAGACCAGACCCGGGTGCAATCCTCACTTTTCCGTTCGAGTCATGACCGCACCTGCTCAATCTAATCTTCCGTCTCCGTCCTTCCTGCCTCCTACTTGAATCTAATTTAATATGCCACCAAGAGGCTCAGCTGGAAAAGAAAAGGATCTCGGAGGCGATGAAGAAATTCTCCAGGCCGTCATCCTCGCCGACAGTTTCAACAAGCGCTTTGGGCCCCTCACTCGGACGACGCCTCGAGTATGCAAACTGTCCTTCTGATTTACAATCTCGTATGAAATGCTCACTGCCGCTACGATAACTGGTCTTCGCCCTGTCGTCTTAGTGCTTACTTCCGATCTGTAACGCACCTCTCTTAGACTGGACACTGGAGAGTCTTGCTCTCGCTGGCGTTCAGGAGGTGTTCGTCGTCGTGCGCTCGCACACTGAGCAGGTCAAACGGGCCATCCGGTGAGGTCTTCTTCCCTCGTTTCCTTTCATGTATAAAAAACTCCCTCCCTCTTTATTTCTAACGACTGTGCAGCGAATCCCGTTGGTCCGAGCCGACGTCCAGCATGAAGATTGTTCCGCTCGTGACCGCCCCGGGCACCTTCTCCGCCGGGGACGCGATGCGCGACGTCTACACGCACGGGGTCATCACCGGCGACTTCGTGCTCGTGTACGGCGATTTGGTGTCGAATGTACGGATCGACGAGGTTGTGAGGGAGTTCAGGGAGAGGCGGAAGACGGACAAGGACGCGATCATGACGGTCATCGTGAAGGAGGGTGGGGCGAGACACCGAACGAGGTACGTATGCGTGTATTTTCATGCCTACGATATGATAGGCGCCATGTCTTTTGTCTTCTGTTGTACTCACGGGACGTCAGGGCGAGAGGAGAAGCGGGAGTGTTCGTCCTTGATGCCGACACTTCAGAGTGCCTGCACTACGAGCCGGTCTCCGTCACGCAGCCCCACAAGCCCGTGCACATCCCTCGTGCGCTCCTGAAGGAGCACCCGGAGGTTGAAGTCAGGAATGACCTCATCGATTGTGGCATCGACGTGTGCTCGGTCGAAGTGCCCTCTCTGTTCCAGGATAATTTCGACTACCAAGATCTGAGGAGGGACTTTTTGCATGGCGTGCTCACGAGCGACTTGCTCATGAAGACCGTCTATTGTCACGTACTTCGCCAAGGATATGCGGCGCGCGTGAGGGACACGAGGAGCTACGATGCGATCAGGTGGGTTGTCCGTCTAAGCTGCGGGGCGAGATATGTAACGGTCCGTCCAGCAAAGACGTTCTCTCAAGATGGACGTTCCCCCTCGTCCCTGGTAACAACCATCCCGGCGGTACTGTGTATACGCATCTGAGAGGTAACAAATACATTCCTAGTGATAACTCGGTAATCCTGGCTCGGCAAGTTCCTTCGTTCACCCTTACTTTATCGATGGCGCTGATAATACCATCAATATATACAGTACGTGCAAAGTCGGAAACAACACTCTCATCGGTTCTTCCACTCAAGTGTACGAAAACGCTCGAGTAGTTGCCTCTGTCATCGGTCGCAATTGCACGATCGCCGCAGGTGCGGTCGTGAAAAACTCTTATATATTCGACGGGACGACTGTGGGCGCCGGCTCGCAGATTGAACACAGTATAATCGGCGCCAACGTGCGAATCGGAGCCAAATCAACCGTCCCGAAGGGCTGTCTCATCGGAGATGGTGTAGTTTTGGGCGACAGCGCGAGGCTTGGGCCGTTTGAGAGGGTCGTGAGGAAGGTGATAGAGAAGAGCGCAGAAGAGGATGACGAGGAAGACTCGGATGATGAGGTACTTGAACAGTTGGCTGAAGGTGTGTCCTCAGCTGATCAAAGAATGCAAAATTGGAAGTGAGCTCACGATTTTTGAAGATGAGCTGGAGAATGTACTTGGAAAGGATTCAAACGCGCATATTCTTCTCCGAAGTGCACCACCAGACGATGACCCAGACGATGTCGAATCGTTCGCTAATCAGAGACTGATGAGAATAGGTAAGGGAAGCGTCATCTTGGTTGGGCTGCTTCTAAACTTTGAGGTACAGGTGATGCCTTATCTGACCTCGAACTCAGCGATCCCGGCTCGGTCACCTCGGATGAGGGAAGCGAGTCTGAGAGCGACGATGACCTGAACTTTGGACGGACGTTATCTCGCACTTCCTCCTCAACATCTGCGAGTCAGGTTCCAGTTATCTCTCTCGGTGCACTCGCGACGGATAACAACGAGGAGTTTGTGAGCGAGGTTAAACTTTCGCTCGAGCGCGCTTTCAACGAGGGCCACTCGATTGACAACGCGGCTGTTGAGCTCAAAACTTTACGTATGGCGAGCAACGTACCAATTTCGTACGTTCGGGATGCCGTCATAGCCGGAATTGTGGACCGCATACCTGTTGTAGAGGGCGACTCGGCTGGGCAGCGCAAGGAGATCGCGAAAATGATCGACCGTTGGGGAGCTTTGATCACACAAATCGGCGGTGTGGACGAGGTTGAGACTATCGAATCCCTCCAGGTCCGTGTTTCCTATCGTCCCTAAAGGTTCGGTGCGAATTCTAATGACCAATGTGCAGAAACACTGTGCGAACTCGGACCACACGCCACTATTCGGCCAAGTCCTTGCAGCGCTCTACCAAAGTGACATTGTGGACGAAGATCATATCCGCAAATGGCACGCCATCCCTGCCTCTCAAGGGAGCACAACCAAGTCCGGAGTTGTGGCCGAGAATATGAAGAAATGCTGGAACGTGGGCCGGATGCTGATACAACAATTTGATGATCAGGAGAGTGATGAAAGTGAGGAGGATGACGAAAGTGAATAAATATTGTGTGCTGTTACCTTACTAATACTTATTCACTGTGAAAATGTGGCCAAAAACCTTGTCATATAAGTGAGCGATCATACTCACCGAAAGTCAACTGCTCAAGTCATCTTCTCAAAAACGCCTAGTTCCAAGTACCAGATGCGGCACAGAATTAACTTCTGTGATGTATCACCTGACAATGAAGGCGCGCCCCGATCCGACACTTTGGTCGTGATAGCCGCTTTCCCCCCTTGTTTTATTTAGCGCTCTGTGCCACTTCCTACCCTCGCATCAAACCTATTAAGGCACTCCGTGTCATGCAAACGGCCTTCGTACGATTCGCGGTCGCTGCCCCCTCCTTCCCGCTTGTCTGGCACTGAGCGCCTTATTGCTCTCGTGAGCTAAGCTCTCCTTTCTTTCAACCATTCTATGTCCTTAGCACCATGACTCTCGATCATGTCATTGTCTTACTCAAAACGGCAAAAAATGTGGTTGGCGTGGTTCCTCTAGTTGGAGAGGAGGTAGGAGCGGCTTTGGGAATGGCGATAAATATCTGCGAGTATGCACAGGCAAGTTCAACTCACCATAGGAGCTATGCTCATTCAGCAAGTATGCGCATTTACTATATATTTTAAATAGGAAGTGAAGTCGAACAAAGAGGAAAGTAAAGACCTCGCCACTCATTGTGCATTATGCGCGACCACTATTATCAACAATGCGCAAAAGGGATCCCTTGACGAACAGCCTATTCATGAGTTCGTAATGTGAGTTGTCTGGCCTTGAAAAGACACAATCATACTCGGAGCTGATGCAAGCAAGTGTTCTTGACAACGTTTGTAAATCTTTAGATCGACGACGGAAGGAAAGGGGGGTTCAAAGGTGGATTAACAAAGACAAAGACAAAAATGAGCTTAGTAGTCTTCGACAGAGTATGGAAGACTCCATGAAGCGTTTTGGTGTACGTGATAGAATATACTATTATCGCTCCAACGGGCTGACCTTTACCAGCTTGGAGCTCATCTCCGTGCCGATAAGGCATTTGCTAAACTAGAAAGCACTGTTGAAGAAATCAGAGCCAGGGTTGAAAGAATTCATAGTGAAGTCCAAATGATTAGAGAAAGGCAGGAGATAACTTTAAGCTCACAAGAAAATGGTGAGTATAATTTGTATCAACCGCAGTGGTTGTGCTCATAGTAAAAAAAATATTCACAGCGACCCTACAACTGCTCAGTCCCGTTCCTGAGGCACAACATATCTATGCGCATGGACCACACGAGTGCTTGGAAGCCACACGCAAGACTGTAATCAGGTCAATCCTGAACTGGATCCGTGACGTGGATACAAATTTACCCATATACTGGCTTTCGGGTCTAGCGGGCACGGGGAAGACAACAATAGCAAAAACCATCTGCTCAACAGCCTCCAAAGACGTTAGTGGGGACTTGAACCTGACTGCAGTTATCAGTTTTTTCGTAAATCGAAAACATAGCAACCGACGTGACCCTTTGATTATTATCCGAACACTTGCCTATCAACTGGCATACTATGTTCCTGAAGTTAGGGCCACAGTCTGCAACATACTACGTAGGGACCCGCAAGTCGTCTATCGTTCCCTGACCGAACTCATCCATGCTCTTATTACGGACCCACTCAGGGAGGCGGCGCCGAAGATCTGCACGCCCATTTTGATTGTTATTGATGCCTTGGATGAAGCCTACAGATTCCATCCCTCTGACGACGAACTGGATGACTGGCAACATCTCCTTCTAGACCAGCTCTTGTTCGCATTCAGAGACTTTCCGGTGGCTGTGAAGCTCTTAATTACGAGTCGACCAGAGGCCAACTTGACCACCAAGTTTCGCATTATTGGAGGATCACATTACTCGTTCAAGCTTCTTGACATCAGTGAAGACGAGACGCGCCAAGATATCGAAAAGCTTTTTAGCGATGGGTTTCGGCGCATCAAGAACAAGCGGAATCATCTCAGTCTGGACGAGTGGCCATCGAAAAGCGATATGGCTCAGCTTATCGAACTGGCTAGTCCGCTGTTTATCTTCGTAGTTACGGTCATCAATTTCGTCAATTCTGACAAGCACAATCCCAAGCACCGGCTTCAATCTGTTCTTAAGCTTCAGGAAAGGGGAGATTCTGGATTACCATTTGCCAGGATTGATGATCTTTATACAGAAATTCTAGAGTCTGCTGTAGGCTCAGAAAAAGACCCCGAGGTTGCATCTCGCATTCGCTTCGTTGCAGCGGTGGTTGTTTTGGCTCAGGAGCCTCTCACTGCCGCTACTATAGCTCAGTTTCTCGATCAGGACTATGAAGATACATTCCTAAGCCTTGAACAACTCTCGTCCGTCTTCATCCTACCAGATCAGCTAAACAGCAAAGATACTGTCGAGGTTCTCCATCACTCCTTTCATGATTTCTTGACAGACTCGAACCGTTGCAAAGACGCCCGATTCTACATTGATTTACGTCACTTCCACGGTATACTTGCCCGCAAGTGCTTAGTCATCATGAACGACAAGCTCCTCTATGACATATGCCAACTCGGAGACCCTTCCGTATCCGTCTCAGAATTTGATGACTTGAAGGAGAAGATCTCGTCCCATGTCTCTCCTGAGCTACAGTATGCAAGCTCTTATTGGGCCGTCCATCTTCGACAGGCGTCTGTCACAGACGAAATTATCGAGCAGCTTCAAAAATTTCTTCTGCAGCATTTATTAAACTGGCTCGAGCTAATGAGTCTCAGAAAGCAGCTATCACTTTCTGCCGAGTTATTAAAGTCACTGCGAACCTGGTGTCAGGTAAGCCTCTATTTAAATGATTGAGACAGCAAGGAACCGCTTTTTTATGTTATCACCCATAGACTATCGGCAATAAAGCTACATCTTCGTTGCTTATCAGCATCTTACATGACGCAGAGCGAATAATTGCCCAATTCTACGAACCTATGAATTCGTCTCCACTTCACGTCTATCATACTGCATTTGCTGTTCTACCAGAAGCCCCGCGTCGAAGGTTGCAGGCTAATTTTGATGGGCCAACGATTCAACTTCTCACCCGGTCTGAAAATTGGAACCCAACAATGCAGATACTTTGGGATCATACAGGTTGGGTTTCGTGCCTAAGCTTCTCGCCTGATGGTAGCCGTATAGTCACAGGCTCAGACGACAAGTTCATTCGCATCTTTGATGTCAGCACAGGGGCCCTGATATTAAAGTTTCGAGGCCATGACAGCGACATACATTCCGTCGCTTTTTCACCCAATGGTGCCTTTGTTGCATCTGGATCTCGGGATAGATCCGCAAGAGTATGGAGTGCCATTGATGGCGCACTCATAGCTGACTATAGTAAACACCAAGGGATTGTTCTAGCAGTCGCTTTTTCTCCTGACTCCACGATGATTGTCTCTGGCTCTCATGATCGCACAGCGCATCTTTGGCACGTCGAGTTAGGAGAGCATGATGAAAAGGTTTTTCTTGGCCATGATAAGGATGTATCCTGCGTCGCTTACTCTCAAGACGGTTTGTATGTTGTCACTGGTTCACTTGATAAGACCATCCGTATATGGAATCCTTCTACGGGCCGAGTCATTAAGACACTTGAGGGGCATGCAGGACCCGTAAACTGTATTGCCTTCTACCCACACGACAGCGTCCTCGTATCTGGTTCGTCTGACCAAACTATCCGACTCTGGGACTTCCCATCTGGAGATTTTCTCGATGTTTTTGAAAGCCATACTGGACCTATTCTTTCTGTCGCAGTTTCCTCTGATAGCAAGCGTATCGTATCTGGGTCGATAGATGTCACTGTGTGGGATATAGCCACCCACCAGATCGACTATACCCTTGTTGGTCATACAAAAGAAGTTTGCTCAGTCGCCTTCTCATATGATGGTGAGCGCATCGCTTCGGGCTCTCGGGACGAAACTGTTCGCGTCTGGGACGCATATTTAGGCCATGACTTACTCCATAGTACCAACTATTTCCTTGCTGCTAGCAGCCCATACGCCCATAGCAATCACTTATATGCAAGGTCACCTGATGGCAGTCATTTCGCCTTTGTACTTGGCAAAAGAACCGTTGCCGTTCTCGACCTTACAACTGGCCAACCTTACCCAGAGCTCAATGAGCATTATAGCGACGTACTTGGCGTTTGTTATTCAGAGGGTGGAGACCATCTCTTGACGTGGGCAAGGGATGAAGGTATTATTTGGAACACAAATTCTACCCCATATCACGTGTTGCGCCGAGTCGAGTCCATGGGTGAACTTCAGGACGCACTCCAGGAGGTGACAAGCCATCTTCCGAGCAATCCCCTTCAAAATTTACTGGCAAATCGCTCCTCCTTGCTTGACCAGCGCTATATTCCTAATGTCGGACAAGATAATTGGTTACGAGTCCAAGTACCCGGTTCTGGTTTGGCAAACTTTCAAAAACTTTGTTGGTTGGATCACGAGCGCTACGTGGGTGATAGAGGAGGGACTACTCAAAGCGACGTCGAGGAACGAGTAGCGAAAGGGGTCTTGAAGCACACGCGAGACATAGTCACTTTTCTTGACACCGATAAGTTACTGATTTGCTCCATGTCGGGAATCATCACTGTTCTTGACATAGCGAGCATAATTTTCAGATCACCACATACCCCACAGTCAACGAACTTGTGGTCAGCTTCATTAGACTCTCTGCTGCGTGCCATGCAAACACAAGCGAATAGACTACTACATGACCAAAGACCTGACATTCCTTCCCCCGAAGTCAATTCTTCGAATTCAACATCTGACTCATCTGGTTCCGAAATTAGCAAAGATGAAGCCTATGACCTTGCCTTTACGGAAAAACTTGCTTTCATGTCTCGTATGAAGCCCCGTCAGAGACAACGCCTTTTTTCTGCGTATCAGCGTTATCGACAAGCCAGAAAGTCGACAACTTTACAAAAGGATGCCAGTCGTATGCAAAAGTTGTCTAGGTTCCCTTCCGCTCTTCATCCTACTACCAAGAGGGTCAGTTGGATTCGTGCACTGTGGACTGGCTTTCAGGGCCGTCATTTGCGGCGACTTTGTCACCTTCAGAGGGATAGGCAACGCATAGTTGCTCTTTCAACGAGAATGAACTCGTCTAGGGCACTGGGAAAGCGTAAAAGCCATCGCGTTGACGTAGGTCAGCTGAATGCGGCATGCAATGACGACAGCCCATACTGTCATTTTAACCCACAGGATAACTCTCTTGCAAGTGCTAACTTAAGCGGCCTTCTATCGCATCTATTGCAAAACTCGGAGCAGGGTGCGATCTGTCATATTATTATTATTACGACTCTTTGTCTCACCAATTGCTTCAATAGATAACGGATTAGTTGACATATTTTTTGTGACATTTCGCGTCTTTGCAACCCCAGAGTCCCTTCTTGAGGCGCTCCTCGCTAAAATTCTTGAAACTTGGTCCAGGGATGATGAGTCAAGTGCCATCGTGTAAGTTTCCATGTCATTCTCGAACATCTGTCTATTATTATGGTTGATCGCAATTCATCCAGAACATTAATGCTATTGCGCCAATGGGCAGCACATAAGCTTTCTGATCTTGATTCCGAACTCCTTGCCCAGATCTCGGAGTTTTCACAATCACTATATGTCAGCGTTGGAGGAGAACTCAACAGTATGACTGCCGAACTTTCCAATGAACTTGCGCAGTTTGCGCATACTCGCGCTGTAACGCAAATGGTATTCCAACATGCTCAGAAGTTCCGTACACAGCTCATTTTACTTCCAGGCTGGGATAATAGAAGCGAAACTGATCGAGTTTGGTGGTAACGACTCCACTGCGCCTACGAGTCCCTTGGAACTAGCCACTGCATTGACTGTTCTCCAGGGCCGCAAATTCGTTGACATCCGGCCAAGTGAGTGGGCCATCTATATTCGGCGGACCTTTGATCCTAGTTGGGAATCCCATCATGAACTATTTACCCTCGATGCGCTCGGCTCGACAAGTGCAAGCATCACCAAGTGGGTGAAAAAGACGGTGTTGACCGGACAGAGTGTTAAGGACCGAGTGAGACGAGTAAGGCTTATACTTCAGACAGCGAAAGTGAGCTTTTGGATGTGCTTTTTAAGACGCACAGATGGCTCACAAATTTTAGGAATGCTATCGGTTACGCAACTTTAGCTCCACATTTGCCCTCCTGGCCGGCTTAGAAAGTTATGATATAGCGTGTCTCAGTTCTACCTGGCGCCATCTACCTGGTCGCGATAGGGTTCTCTTAAACAACCTTAGATGGGTTACCAGTCAGCACCATGACTACGCTTCGTACCGGCGAATTCTGTCGAAATCGGATACTGCAATTCCCTATCTGAGTAAGTTGCTTGCATCTTGTTTTGTTTTTGTATAGCGTGTTCACTTCGCTCACGCTGCGTAGATGTTCATCTGCAAGACCTGGAGGAGGTTTCTGCGGTTGTTCCACCATCTCTCGAAGTAGACGGGCACGAGACCATCAACCTGGTGTGGTGCAACGCCATTGCCGAAGCCATCACCCACATCTTGAAGTATAAGCCGCCTGCCTCGTCAGCTCTCCCAGGCAAGATCAAGCTGGCTTACGTCGAGGATGAATTAGAGAGGATCGGAAGAGACCCTGATTTGGATGAATTCTGCAGAAATCTCAGCAATGTACTGACGACAGGCGGCGACTGATGTCGAAGGACTACTCGTGGAAATCTTTGGGACTATGCACCTTTTGGATAACGTACAACATATGTATATTTTGCGTGTCTCGACTCAAATAGCTCATTATGCTGCGAATCGCTTATCTATTTTCTCTTGTCTCGAGAGCATGATGGCCGGCGAAGATAGTATCCAAATAACGAGCAACAGTCGCCAGCTGTGGGAGCTGTAGCCTCGTCTTGTCGTCATTGAAGATGTTTTCTCAACGCCACATCTGTAACGCTTGCTCCAAAATTGATGTCGTATCTGCATCTTTCCTATCCGGTGGTTTGTACGCACTAGAGGTCCGTTTCCAGAGTATGAGAAGGATGGCCGAGCCAGAGAATTCAGCTTTCAAAGCGACCGTTTCGCCAAAAATGAAGAGAAAGGGGGTATGCAATGGACTCTCCGGACCCGGATAATGACACCACTGGCAATTCCGTAAAACGACGCGTGACACAAAGGCCGAGGCGGAAGCGCTGAGGTCCGTTCTGCAGCATCTGCTCGCTTTGCGCGCCTCCTTCACCTTAGCCCGCAGCCGTTCTCGCCTCACTCTAATACCCTCGTAATCATCCCCGAGTATCATCGAACAATGGCACGCGACCGTCTTGCAGCTATGAGGGTGCGCGTGCTCGTATGAACTTGATGGGACGAGGTGCTAATAAAATATCGCCGCGGTCGAATAACAGGCACAGCGTGGACAGGGCAGCTTCAACGCCGCTGCCCCAGGTCAGCAGCCCGCACAGGAGGCGAACACCTACGAAATGGCTGGTGTGCGCGAACCCGACCGCATTGCGCCAGCGTCCGCCGGTGGCGCAGGAGGATTCTCTGACTTCCAGCAGGAGGTGTGTGGACCAAGGGGGGGCCGACTTGTGCGGAAAGCTTGAGCGCTGACTCGGTTGCTATGCGCTCCAGGTGGCCACCATAGAGCAAATGCTCGCCGACTTCAACGCGGGCGTCCAGAGGATTTCTCAGCTTCATGGACAGTCGTTGAACAACATAGACCCGTCTGCAAGTCAACAGAACCAGGAGGCCCTTGAGAGCCAAATCGAACAGACGAGGCAGTTGAGCAACGAACTCAAGCAGCGTATCAACGGACTCGAGGCAAGGCCGGCATCGGGACAAGACGCACGGATGCAAAAGAACATTGTTCGTGGTCCAGCTCGGCGAAGGGGGGAGCGAGGCTAATCTCATTTTTTTCAAAACAGTCGTCTCGTCTCCGCAAGAATTTTGTTGCATCTCTGCAGAGCTACCAGAAAGTTGAGCAAGAGTATCGCACCAAGTACAAACAGCGCGTCGAGCGCCAGTTCCGCATCGGTATGTGGTACACATGACGAGTTTGCCCGCACTTACATTTTGTTATGCAGTCAAACCTGATGCGACTGCGGAAGAAGTCAACGCAGTCGTAAACGATACCAGCGGTACGGGCAACCAGATTTTCGCTCAAGCAGTAAGTCCGCAGGCGACATGCTACTGTACGGAATCTTATTTTGTCTTCTAGCTGTCTTCGTCTACCCGTTACAACGAGTCTCGGCTCGCGTACCGTGAGGCTCAAGAGCGCCACGAGGAAATCTTGCGCATTGAGCAGAACATCGCTGAGCTCGCACAATTAATGAACGACGTAAGAGGACCTGCTGGTTTTTTTCCCTCGACATTGGTTCTCAACTTTTCCTAGATGAGCATCCTCGTTAATCAAGCAGATGAGCAAATTGACAACATTCAGACTACGGCTGCGGGCGTCCAAGACAACATGGAGGCTGGGTAAGCCGTTTTACAGCAGCATCGTAATGCCGTTTTTTTTTTACTGAACTTTCCGCAGCGTCAAACAGCAAGATGAGGCGATTGTCAGTGCTCGCCGCGCCCGCAAGATGCGCTGGATTTGCTTCTGGCTCACTGTCATCCTCCTCATCATCGTCGCCATCATCGTCGCAGTGGTACGTATGTGCCGTCAGTTAGCGACAAAGTCTGACCCCTTTCACAGGTTGTTACTCAAGTTGTTAATAAGAAATAATTATGTGTTCCGTTGGACTGCTTATGCTCCCACCTCTTACTATATCTATATTGTTTTCTATCCGGACTCCTTGTGTAGTACATTTACGCACGATTATACCACCGATTTCACGACCCGTCATTCGTCATTGCGTGATGATGCCGTTCTGCCTGGCGCTCGTAAGCCGACTGACGTGGAACTGCCGTTCGCTACGCATAGCGGTGCCTCGGCGCCGAGTCGAGTTTCTCCGACTCTGTCACCCTCTCATTCACCGCCCGACCGGGACAATCCCTCTACTTTACACCTCTACCTCATTTTTTCCTGTACCCACTCTCGCTCGTTGCTTCCTTCTCTCACTCCTCTCTCTCACGTCACGCACATACCAGATCTACACGAGCGATGGCTACCGGTGGCGAAAATATCTCGCGGCGGAGGAACAGTGTGACACACATCGATGTCGTTGACCCCACCGTTGCGCTGGACCTCGCAACAGCACAGTCGTATTCCGAGAACGTATTCTTGTTTGTACCCAACCTCATTGGTGAGTTTCGCCTCGCAGCACTATTCATCTGGGATTGAGTCACACTTGCGGAGAGTTGCTTACATTTCCTGTTCGTGCAGGTTATGCGCGCGTTGTCCTGGCTGCGCTTGCGCTGTACTACATGCCCGAGTACCCAAAGTACACAACCCTCGCGTACAGCGTCTCTGCGCTTCTCGACGCCGCGGATGGTCACGCCGCTCGCGCTCTTGGACAAACGTCCAAGTTCGGTGCGGTGCTGGATATGGTAGTCGACCGGTACGTGATCAGTTTTCGAGATTGAGTAAGGAGAGACACTAAAGCGTGGTACGCTTGCATTCCGACTTTCTTCACAGATGCGCCACATCCTGCTTGCTCTGCTATCTCGCCTCAGCGTACCCGGCATACGCACTAGTTTTCCAATTCCTTATCGCGCTCGACTTCAGCAGTCATTACATGCACATGTACAGGTGAGTAACATTCGTTACAACCACTGGAATCATAGCTGACCATGGTCGTCTAGCTCCCTTGCGACCGGTTCCAAGAGTCACAAGCTCGTCCAGAGCGACGTCAGCTGGATTCTTTGGATGTATTATAACAACTCTGTACGTTTTCCTGTTTTCTACAGCTTTCGTAGCCCTGGCTAAACCTAGACTACGCAGACCACCCTCTTCCTTGTCTGTGCAGCCAACGAACTCTTCTACGTTGCTCTCTATCTCATGAAATGGGTCCACACGCCTCTGATTTCCTCGGCCCCATACATTTGGCCTTTCCCCTTCGTGATCACCTGGGCGTCGACTCTCGCAATCATCTGCGGGCCGATCTGCGTTCTGAAGAACATCATCAATTGCGTGCAGCTTTGGAAGGCGTCCAAGATCCTTGTCGGCATTGACCTCGCCGAGCGGGCGATGGCCAGGCGTGAGCTGGAGGCCAAGCGGATGCAGGCAGAGTCCAAGAAGGAGAAGAACAAGCAGTAGATGTCGTCACCTTACCGTAGTCATTCACCTAGTCTATATTTTGTCTGTTTTTCTTTCTTCGAATTCTTCCGTTGTTTAACACAGCCCCAAGGGCCTGCTATTAGCCTGTTGAAGAGTATATCATGTGCACTAACCCTGCATAACACCCCTTCCATAATGTTGCTGTAATCAATTTCTGTAAAAAAAATACTACCAGCTGGTTTACATTAAATCGTGTCGTGAGCTTCATATCCAACCTGCTGCAAGTGAGGATCCGGTTGTCGAATGGGATTTCATTAGGGCCGTGCGTCACCGTTATGAATGCAGGCCTCGAGTGTAGCCGCACTCCTTGGCTTCAAACTGCAACCATGACCGTCACTCCTGGCGACGTACAAAGGCTCTTCTTGCAATCTGTGTTGTCTCGACGCGTACTTTCCGCCGAACTCGCAAAAGTTCTCTGGCAGAAGTCAATTGACGCGGTTAACGGTACTTTCCCTTGCGTGGCTTTTGCGTTCCTCACACGGCTAAGGCACGCTGGTTTGCTTTGCCCCCGGGGGATGTAGCCGCAAACGACGAACTTGATGTTCCTCGCAATGATGACCAGCACTCTTGGGAGGAGTTTGTCGGAGGCGTCAACGAAAGTGTGAACAACCTCGATTTCGAGTTTCGCCATATTCAGGATGAGATCACGGGTAGATCCATGTATGCGTTGGTGAGAATAAGCACTCTGTTATGACCGCGTAAATACAGCCAGGAGTTTAATTTATCTTTGGTATATAGGTCAACCGCCGCGGAGATGATGTTGCCCAACTGGCAACAGAGTATAGCCCGGCGGAAATAACATACTTCAAAGGAGTTGTAAGCTAAGCGTAGTCCTCCTTCATAAGCACCGTGTTGACCATAATCTTTTCTCTGCACAGGTCGAACAAATCATGCTTGCACCTCATGAATCTTTCTCAGTGTCCTCCCTTCTCGCCCTTCGCGAGTCAAGTGCTCTGAAGCTCAGCATGACAAAGAGTCAGGCCGATACGCTTCTCGCCAGCTTTGTTGCCAAAGGTTGGCTACTGAAAAGCAAGTGAGTACATCTTTCTCTTTCCAGTCATCCTATGTTTCACACGTTTACATAGGCGTGGTCGTTACTCGCTTTCTCCGCGAACATTGCTGGAGCTACAGCCCTATCTGAAGGCTACATATCCGGACGAAATCATTGAATGTACGATTTGCATGGATGTAAGCAACAAAATCATCAGCAGCATTATTTTTCTCCTATGGATGCGCTGACATAAATCTATCCCCTGTCATAAGATGATGACTCGTGGTATTAAGTGCTATACAAACCAATGCAAGGCCCGCATGCACAACCATTGCTTCAAGACATACATGAGACGACAGAGAGCGTGCCCCAATTGTCAGGCAAATTGGAGTGGGGAGGAGAACCAGGCCAAATTACATTCTGTTGGTGAGGGAGCTGTTAGGGACGGCCAGGACGAGCAGCGCCGTACACGTCAGATTGAGGACGACGATGACGAAGAATCAGACGATGAAGAGGAGGTGGTACAGGATGCTCCGTCGCAATCTCAGCCGACACGCTCACAACCAGCGCGTTCACAGCGAAAAGGCAAACGGCGGGAGGTGGACACCGATGAGGAAGAAGAGGATTAGGGTATCCTCAAGCAAGAATGATTTCGAGCACTCAAAAACACCTATTAATTTACCTTACGACAACTGTATTATATTCTTATCTAATTGATTGTCCCAGTGCGGATGTAAAGGTATTACGGAAATAGTATCGTTTAGTTCAACTTGCTGAAGTTGTTGAGCTGGAGGACGATGTTCTAACCCCACCTTCCACGCTCGGGTTTAATGGTGGCAAAACCGTAAAACCAAATTTCCCCTTGCCCCATACCTGCATCTTCTTCTTGTCCTTCCGTCTCTCACCAAATTCTTCATTCCACTTGCGCAGGTCAGCGAGCGTTCCTAACGATTCGGACGCAGACGGTGTAATTTCCATTAGCGCCTTGTTGAAGTTACGTGCGTGGATGGTGCGAATTGGCTGCTTCGCTGGCACGTCGGTTGCCACCTCCGTCAGCGTGTCGGAATTACGCGTATCTTTCATTGCCACCGCTTCTCCCACAATCATCCCTTCTGTCGCAGAAGCTGTCGCATCGGTCGTGCTAGTGCCTTTAGAAACGTCCTTTAGAGCAGGATCAGAACTCTGCTGTTGTGCCCAAGGGACTGAAATGTTTTCCTTGACTGCGTCCAGGGCAGCCGACACGGAAAGATCTAGTGGGTCACATACTAAGAATGTTTAATTTACCATTCAATTGGGGGACACTTACGCTTTAAATCAGAGCCGGAGAAACTTTCGGTCTTCTTAGCGAGGTGTCCCAAATCAACGTCGGCAGCAAGTGTTTCGTCACGGAGCAAAATCTTCAAGATTTCTGTAAAAAAAAAAAGCTACTCAGAATTAGGCACTATTGTTTTATCTGGGCTACTCTTACCTTCACGCTCCTTCTCGCCGGGTAGGTCAATAAGCAGTCGGCGAGGTAGTCGTCGAAGGACCGCATCGTCAAGATCGAACGGTCGGTTTGTTGCACCAATGACAATGACATTATCCTCTTTAGAGGAGCGAAGACCATCCATCTCTTGCATGAACTCGGTGAGCACGCCGCGATGTGCGATTGCACCCCCTGATTCCCGACCGGAAGATCGCGCGCCGAACAATGCATCAAGCTCGTCAATGAACACAACACAAGGCGCAAGTCGCCGTGCGAGTGAAAAAACTGATTTGACAAGCTTCTCGCCTTCGCCGACATACTTTGTTTTAGGTAAATGAGCAAGCTGTAGTGTTCGCAAACGTCCGGACGAATCGTGCTTACCATGTCCATGACGTCTGACGGAGCGATCTGGAGCATACGAACACCCGCTTCCTTCGCCAGAGCACGAGCCAAGAGAGTCTTGCCCGTTCCGGGTGGCCCGAAGAGCAAACATCCGGTCATACCATGCTCCTTCAGTATTCCATGCTTGAAAGCCTCGGGATACAGAATTGGTAGTGAGACAATAGTCCGAACAGCATCGATCGTCGCAGGTGGAAGGTGCACCTGGTCGAATGAGGTAGGCATTGTTGCTGTTAAGTAGACGTTAATTTGACGCAGCGGATCAGTACAGCAATGTGCTGCGTACCTGGATCAACAATGCAACCAAGAAGTCTCTGTTCGTGCTGATCAAGGTCGGGATCACGCCTGACTTGGTCGACAATGTCGTCTTTTTCGAGTGCATCTGGTTCGCCATCGTCTTCCTCTTCGCGGAGGCGGTTCGCCGAATTTCCCAGGCGTTTTGCTAGTTCCCGGCGAATATCTCGAGCAGCACGCTGTGCTTCCCACGCGCGGTAGACCGCATCCCATTGTACAGGCGTTGGATCCAGTGAAGAACGAGAAGCGCGCACCCCCACATTTATGTCGTCCGCAATAGATGCCCCCACAGCACGGTCAGCTACTTGACGCACGACAGACCAGGAGTTGATTCGTTTTCCCCATTCCGTCCAAACACGGTACTCAATAGAGCGTTTAGGCTCGGGCTCTGTCTCAGGGGCATGCTCCGCAGAGTCAGCCGGTTCTTCCGACAGAGAGGTGGAGGCTTCCCCATTCATGGGGATCGCGTCCAATTCTTCTGGGGGTGTGGCACGCTCCAAAATCCCGCCAACACCGCCGATGGCCATACGAAGTGTAAGCTCGTTGATTTCGCGCCGACGAACCACGCGACAGAGTTTCTCGTGAACTGGTGACCGGTAGCGCGGGACGAGGACCGCTGCACGAAAGAATCGACCGCCGTTCTCGCCATGAGGCAAACTTCCAGAGTTTCCCGTCATCATTCTAGGAACGCCAAACGCCTGGCTCAGCATCGCTGGCAGACCGAGCATACCCCCGGGGCCACCCGCGTTACCTCCTATAATTACGCCTCTGGGATCACTGCTGGCGCCTCCCTGTGAGGCGTCGGCGTCTGACATACCGGAACCGGCCGGAGGCGGTATGTCATCGATGAGAGCACGGTTTCCATATTGCCATTTTTGCAATTTGTCACGTAGTCGACGCTCGCGGGCGGCATCCGCGGCCTCGTCTTCACCCCAGCCTATTCTCCCGCCGCGAGAACCTGATGTAGAGGTAGCAGCATTGTTGATTGCTCCTGCACGACTGAGTAGTATACTCCGGGCTCCGGGGGGCATAGCTGACCCAGTTGGGGCAGTGAGAGATGGCGTGACACCGAAAACGACCGTAGTCGGGCCCCAGACAGGCGAATTTGAGCGCGGCTGAGGACCTTGACGTCTGGCGCGAACCGCAGCAAGAAGTGAGGGCCACCACATAGAAGAAGAGGCGGCCAGTGTGGAGTAATCGCGAATGTAAACGATTCGGGGTTTGCGAGCAGGATCGTCACCACTGTCTGAATTCTCAGAAGGAGTGTTGATGAGTTCTTCAAAGAACGCCTTCGACTTGGCCAAGGAGACAGTTCTTGGTGCTATGACAGAACGTGCGGGGCGACTTGATGAGGGCGTCAGGACGTGAACGGAGACAGCGGAAGGCATCATCAGTTGTGTAACGTCGGATTCGTCTTCTTCGTCCATGACTACCGGATGCCTTGCAGCGCGTGGCGCTGCAGGAGGAGGAGAGGGGAAATGGAGGGGATTTGGGGAGAATTGTAGCACGCTCGCGGCTGTCAATGTTTTTTTTTTTTTCTTAAAAAAAATCCAAACTATGCGTTTAAGAGACTTGACGGACCTTTGCCAAAAGCGCCCCATTCTCCTCCCGCGAGTTGCACCGCATCTAGTACAACTACCTCACATCCAGTCCTCAGAGCCATTTCCCGTACCACTTCGTCAACAATATAGTCGCCACCCTCTATCGGACAGTATAGCGCTAGTGTAGGTTCTGTGGGTCCGTTATCTGCAGAAGCGAACGCAGCTCGGTGCTGCGTTTGTGGGTGCAATGTAACGCGCAAGCTGGTTATGACCTACGTTATGAGGGTTGTCAGCCAGGATCAAAAAAGCGATTTTTCTCCTGCTTACTTCTTCAAAAATTTCAGGAGGAGGCAAAGTATTTTCGTCCGCCTCCAGGCCATCTGTTTCTGGCGTCCAGACTATGTCAAGGCCAGCTGGAAAAGACGGCGGAGGTTCAGACCCTTTGGCAGTGCGACTCCGTTTCGGTTTGCGAATATCCTCAATCAAAGAATCGGTAGCAAGCGATTCTGGAATAGGCTCCTCTGGAGGCGATTCTGATCCTGCCGCCGCAGAGCTCGTCGATCCTCCTGCAGAGTGCGAGGAGGGTGTGCCCGACGAAGACGGGCGGGCGAAGACGCGGTCAGGTCGCGGCGCTGAGCCGCGCGTTCGGCGTGAGATGAGAGCACGATGAGGCTTGGTGGGCCCATCGGTGAGCGTCGCGCGCGCCTGGCGCAGTAGCAATGCCTTAGCTTGTGAGCGCATGGATGAGCGCCCGTGCCGACGCTGGCGACGTCGGGGGGCCGGAAGAAGGATGCGAGCCCGCGTACGCGCCGCGTTGACAGATCTCGGTGCTATGGCGCGTTCCCCTCGAGTGGCTCAGAGCCTACTAAATCCCTTTTTCATTGCCAGCGGGTCAACATTTCCTCCTTGTACATGTTTAGGATGTTGTGGCTTATACTAAATAGGCGTGCAACGAGAAGTTCTCTTTGTTTGTGCGGGAATTCACGGATGAGTTATTGGCTCACCTTGGCTCACCTTTTTTTTTTCCCAAAAATCCAAGCTTTCTCATGTCGAGCTCGATCAAAGGTCGTTGCATCAGTAGCTCGAAAAAAAATCCCATAAATTCATTCCGTGTATGAAATTTGAGTTCGTCGTTCAGGAAACACATGGGTATGTCACGGCCTGAGCCCAAAGGTGACTCGGGCTGATCGTTCGTGTAGGGTCGCCGACGTAAGCATTTGATACCGTCAATTGTAGATAAATGTGGATATAAATATTTCAAAAAAAAATCAAGCCAAGTACTACGCTAATGAATGGTGCACCTCAATTAATAATGACTCATATAGCTCAACCCTTGTTGGGCCATCAAATCACCCAGCCACCCTTCCCTCGAACTTAAGTGTTCGCTACAGCTCTTACAGCTCCATGCTTCAAATGCCCCGCGCCCTCTTCATGGCCATCAAACCTTGCCAGCTCTCTCATAGAACGTGCAGGGTACTAAATCTAAAGTATTAGTCGATGGTGGTTGCTTTTTCTTTTTTTTTGATGCCGATTCGTTGAGCGAGTGTGTGTGACCAGTACACGTACGCCCAGACCTTTAATATTCAAATCCCGATTACTCTCGATCGATTGCAATTCAGAGAATAATCAGCAATGTTGCGCGGAGTTTTTCCGGTCTGACGACCCATCTAAGAAGCCGTCAATCATTGGTCGCCAAGCGCTAACCGACGATACGCGGCGATCGATTGCGAACTCAACGTATGCTCGCACTAGTACGCAGGTGACGAAGGCTAAGTGGGAAAATAAGTTCGGTCACCCGTGCGCATACGGCTAATTGGCGCAACTCTCGATTATCGAAAAGCAGAGCCACCCTACTCAGACCTGTCTTACGGCGTAACAGACGACACCGAGTTCTCATCCGATAAAGGGTAGGTTCAGCCACAGTTCACCGTGTTGTAGGGGCTTGAAACTGCTTATCTGCAGGCGACCTCAGTGGCAGGCGAAGGATGAATTATTCGCATTTACTATCTCGGCCATTCGGAATTAGTCGACGGCAGCAGCATCAACTGATACAGGGCTAGACGTTGCCCAAACTTCATTTAACGACAGTCATGTGCACGGGCAAATCGCTCGCCCTTCCCCCCCCCTAATATAATAACGCTAGAATCGTCTCGATTTTGTTTATCCGCTGTCGTGGAAATAACATCACACCAGGGGAAAATTACCACAGCCAGTGATGCTAACATAGTGTGTGTTGCTGTATTGACAGTGGAGTGGGACTTGCCTTTTGAAGCGCCCCGCTTTTGTTGGAGGGGCATAAACGAGAAATGAATCTGTCCCGGGATAAGGAGGGGGGCAATGAGTGGGTAATCTTTCCGATCCCAGATATTCCCACCATCCGTCGATACGTAAGTAGCACCGTGTGAACGGTAGGAGCACGTCACCGTAGTTCAAGTTCTCAGGCGGACTCACAGCGGTCGAGTCCAGGTTGACTACAACTTTAAGTTTTGCGCTAAATATATGTCAAAATACAACGAACATACGTCCGATCCCCTCCCAAGACAGGGCAAGCATTGCCCACGAACGTTGCAATTTGGCAGGACGTGCCACGGTGCTTTCGGATTGGATGCCCGGCAGAACGCAACAAACCCATCAGGGTTGGATGTGGGCTCGGTAGCCGAGGATGGCACAGCCCGAGTGGGAAATTACAGTTCGTCACGGAAATAGTGAACATCGTCATCGTCTTCCTCCATTTCGTCGTGTGACATCTTTTCTTGCGGCGGCTCCTCCTGCTTCTTACTCTTCTTGTCCTTTTCCTTATCCTTCGGCGGCGACCCATACCCGGAAACGTCAAATCCTGCCCCTTTAAGAATTTTCAGCAAGGCCTCGCGAGTCGCTGTCAGGTCGTGATCGCCTGGTCCGGCGCCTTGCAAATAGTCATAGCCCTCTTCCGCCTGCGGGACGTCGTTCTCGTCAATAAGCTCGATGAGATACTCCCCTTCTTTCGGCCCTTTCTGCACATGGACACGGCTCGCATCGCCACCCTCTCCTCCCTCACCAAACAAGAGCGACAGCGCCTGCTTCACCGTTTCGTCGGACACGCCGGCGCCGGCCGTGACGTGCCTGGGGCGCCTGGGTTCGACCGGCTGCTCCTTCGAGGGCTGCGGGAGGCTCGGTTGGGGTCGGGGCGGCAGGCGGAGCGGGAAGTCCGTGTCCGGCTGGGCGGTGTCGACCAACCCGATCTGGTCCACGATCTCGCGGCAGCGCACCTGCTCGTGTGCGTGCGCGTCGAGGCGGGAGCGGAAGCCGGGCACGCCGCACAAGCGCGGCGTGTGGATGACGAGCACGTACGAGCACGTGCGGACTTCCTTCACGAAGAGGATGGTGTCCGTCGACGTCGGTGAGCAGTGGAACTGCACCTCGATCTCCCGCCGCCGGCCCGTCTTGTCGCACCAGGAGCCCCCACCCCAACGCTGGACGAGGTAGCGCGCGCCGGCGGCGTTCGCGAGTTCGATGTTGGCAGTGATGGCGTGCTGTTGGGCGGGCGTGAGCTCGGCGCCGGGTTCTGGCGTAGGGGGTGCTTCCCCGAGGGTGTAGGAATTCCACTGGAGGCAGCGAGGCGAGGAAACATCCCGAAGAAACAAAAAAAAAAAAAAAAAAAGTAGGGATAATGTCAAAATGATTCAGTCGAATAAATAAAAACGAGGAGGACGTTACGGCCACGGACCTCTGGATCTTCCTCGGGGACATAACCTCCTGGAGGATGGGGGTGTGCGTGGGGTGCTTCATGAAACTGGCGAACACGAGATCCATGACAGTACGAGTACGTGAACCAGGCTTGTCGGTGCTGTTGTGTGTGTGTTTTAAATTAATTGCGAGCCAAGCGTGAATCTTCCAGAAGAACATGCTCTCGTACATAAAGACAACGCCCTTCGAGCGGCTGGAGAAGGGACCAGCTGTAGAGTGGATCGACCTGAGCCTCGGCCTGCATCTCTTCTTCCGACGGCGTGGTCGGGACTGGTTCCAGGGGAGGCGGTATGAGACACAAGAAGGACAATTTAGGGCCTAGTTTCATGTGCTCTAGGCGGTATGGCGAAGGCGTTTGATTTTTCTTCTTTTTTTTTTTTTGGTTTCCGAAAAAGAAAAGGAGGGAGAGCGATCATCGTCAGGCAAACGCGCGATAGTCCATTTACGCTTCACTCACCACGGCGTTCCCGACCTCTTCTTCCCCGCCGTCGCCTATCTCCTTCCTGTTGGAAGACGGCTTGTCCCAGCGATCGTCACCCCAGGGTTGCTCCAAGAACTCTGCCTCGCCGCCCTTCAGCCCTTCTCGCAGCCATCGTTGGGCCGTCTCGTTCAGAATCGGAAGCGAATTGACGAAAGAGACGCGGTATTTTGGGAAGGCGAAAGGGTCCTCAGGGACTGAATGCAGTAACTTGGATGCGCTCGTAAGTCTAGTGAGGCATAATAATGCCGGGAGAGACCACAGTGATAGATGTGGTGATGGGACCATCTAGCGATGTTGTATGTTGTACAGAGGAAGGAGAGAAAGAGACGAGGCGAGAGCACAAGATCGACAAATGCAGAATACAAGGCAAAGTTAAGTTAGTTTCTTTCTTTTTCTGTTTTTGTTTACAAGACGTCAAACGCGGTGAGAACAAAGGGAGCAGCGAGCGAGGGGGGACGTCGTGTCGGGAAGCGAGAAGCCCCAAGGGTGACACGTATCTTGGGTCGGAGATTGAAAAACCGAGGGAGGCAATCAAACCGGGCCCAGGGGTCAGTTACCGATTTGCCTCCGTCCTTCTGTTCTGCCATCGTTCGCACCGGTCCCGCTCGGCTGGGGCGTTCGTGCCCAATTGAGAGACGACGTCAATCTGGAGAATCGAGATTATGATGTTAGAGGGGGAGAGAGGACCTGGGCCGCTCTGAAATGAACAATTTCTTGATTAAACTGTCGATGCGAACTCGTCGGCTGTCGAACAACAATGGCTGAGGGTCACCAAAAAAGAAATATCCAATCAAATGCCGTTATAATACGGTTTGGCCCGTCCTCCCCCACCCACGCCCGACAAGATACGAATGATGATGATGATGATGATAGGGAAGCAACCCATCTCCAGCACCTTTTCCCTGGCAGAGAGAGCTCACACGTCCCCCACATCGACTCGATGATGACAGCATTCCGGATAATGCGCGGATAAGACCCTCGTTTCCACCGCACGTCCACATGCACACATGCGCATACATGCGGGGATTATTCTCAATATTTTATATTCCTTTTTTCCTCCCTTCTTTTCTTCTTCTTCTTCTTCTTTTCTTTTTCTTTGACTGGTCGTCGTCGTCTGTTAGGCGCCGTCGACTTTGTAGTCGCCACA
>JAZHGK010006145.1:0-21595 GCA_037855215.1 Waitea zeae | reverse complement strand
GAAATCACTCTCCGTTATTGCGATAGGTTCTTGCGCTCAAGAACCCGCACCCGCCCGCGGTGATGGTTGATAGGTTGGCGAAGGAGTCAGGTAGCTTAGATATTGTGAGTATTCTCTACTCTTACTCTTATAAACAAAAGTACACAATATTTGCTATCAACAGCTTGTTGCAAATGCAGGCACAGGTGGATGTGCTAGATCACTTGTGGAATGCGCGTGCATTTGTCTTTGATTGTTATTGCTTTATCCATATTATAGCTTTCAATGACTGAAAGTTCACCTATAGCTTATGTCTCTCGATTGGACAATATCTGGTCAACAAATGTTTGTGGGACTTGGCTTTGTGAGTGAATTTTTTGTCTTGAATCTTACACCCTCTGATATGCCATTTAGGCCTTCATTATGCTGCGAAGCAAATGATTTCCCAAGGCAGGGGAGGGTGCATTGTTGCTGCGGGATCTATAGCGGGCAAGGCAGGTGCTCCTGGTATCTCAGCCTATTCTGCAAGCAAATTTGCAGTCAGGGGCTTGACGCAATCTGCCGGTGAGATCTTTGAGTTGCAACTTTTGGGGCAAAATATACTGAAATCGACTAAAGCCTGTGAGCTAGGCCCATATGGCATCACGGTCAATGCATATGCACCAGGACCAGTTGCAACTGAACTTGGTGAGTTCAAAAACCTCGTCACACTGTTTCTAATCTGCTTGAATATCAGTATTTATTTCATAGCCAAAGGCTTTATAGAGAACTCCGACGAAGTCTCTCAAGAGCTTTTCGATGCTGTCAGTTGTATTACGCACAAGCTTTAAGTACCATTATCTCATGAAACGAGCCCTAGTTTGCTCAAACAACAGCCATGAAGCGCAACCCTGAGCCAGAGGATATTGCAGCACTAGTTTCCTTCCTTGTGTCGGAAGAAGCTAGGAATATTACAGGTGAACCCTACATCAAAACGAATAGTCGATGCTAATATGAAACTGATGTCAACATATTTAGGGCAGACGGTAGGTTCCGTGCGATACATCATACAACTGTGCTAACTTGCCTACCAACTTGCCCTTAGATAAATGCTGATGGAGGAAAGCACTTCGATTAACACCATCTAAACTGCCCTAAGGATTTGTTATGTGTTATATACCATGTACATAGACCTCATGATCGGTGATAAACACCTTGTACAACAATATTTACCGAAAGCCCCGCTAGGATAGCAGCCAAAGCATTCCAGGTTTTAGTTCTAAAAAAGAAGGACGTTGTCATCATCGCCACAGAAAATACGTATTGTCATGCTCACGCAGACAGAAGCCCTTTTAAACTGTATTATTTTATATCGAATGCAATGCGTCAAAGAAGAGATAAAAGGATGGAGCGATAGGTAGATAACCCTATTGCTTCCTACGCGACCGAATACGCTTTCCAAATTGAACAGAAGGACCCCATCTATATTAGAAAATGGCAAAATGAGCTTTCAAGTCAAGTTTCGAGTTGAGAATAGCCAAGAACACTCACCCCCTAATCTTCTTCTTTGGCTTTGCTTCATGGGCGTACTTCGCGGGATCCTCCCCTAGGCGGAAGCGATTCATTGCCCAAAGAATATAGCGGCGGTCTCTAACCGCCATCCCCGCCTCTTTCATCTCGGCCCCGCCAATTCTCCAAAAAGCGTCCCACTCTGTTGGTGCAGGCGATAGCTTGGTCTCACTGGAACGGCCAATAGCGCGGAGAAAGGCTTCGGGGGTAGCGATGTTGCCTATATATGTCATGCCATTTTTTGATAAGTTCAATCAAACGGGGAGATAGACGTTTTTTTTTGTTAAAGTTTTGTATCAGAATGGCAACGGAATAAGCAAAGGGCGCCTTATAACTAGCGATTTTGACTAGACGCACCTCTTGGAGCTGGAATGGGCTTGCCGGGAGCAGGGAGAGCATTGGTTGCAGTATGCGTCGTAACGCCGCGGGCTGGCCCACGGACGACATTGAAAAGTACGCGGGTGAGTGCATTTTTCGGAATTAAAGGCAACATGTTGTGCTAATCAGTAGCAACGCGTCTGTGTTGACAAAAGAATGTGGGCTCGGACGGAGCAGTGTGTCTAGGAATACAGAGTCTCGGATAGACGGATCAATTAGTTCACGTGATTCATCGGTTTCTTCACTTCTCACTTCAACATGTGGACTGGACGTCATTACACAAGCATTCGCAGTACTTCGCTATGAGAGTGCTTTGACACGCTCGAGGAAACGCCTACTGCATAAACGACGACTTCAGTGCCTACTGCGTGAAAAACTGTTAATAGTAACGAGCATGGCGATGATAGCGATCCCAAGAACGTCCCACTCAAGTCACTCAACCATGTAATCTGCACGCTATCTTTACCGTTTAAAATTGTGGACACAAACTCTCTGCATCTATCTGTATTTGCTATCAAAAAATTTTGCGCCTATATGGGCGAGCCAGCCTTTGATTACAACACGTTAGCCACTGCAGCCTCTGTGACAAGCTTCTTTCGAAAAGTGGATGCATTTGGTTAGAAGTGAATCGATCGGCCTTTTGGGAGGCACCTTTCATTGCAGCTGATCTCTGGGCAGTGTCTGAGTTTCGTAATTCATCATGCTTAACCAAATTTCAGCTTAGGCACTCCAAAGATACGTGAGTTGCTTTCATTTATGCAAAAGCGCGACCACCAACTTGACTAAAATCTCAGCCAAGCACGAAAATGAGCCACATGTATCAGCGTTCAACTCAAAAACTGTGCATGTGACATTAAAGTATATCAATGCCGATATGAGTGCGGGCATTTGTGGACACCCCGCTTGCCACGCTAAAACATACACTGAATACACCATCTCCAATTTCTTCTTGAAAATACACTTCTCTATACCATTAGCGATTTTCAAACCGGACCTGTGGTGGATCTACCTAGTCGGCTGGCCTTTCACTTTCATTCAATTTCTAGCTCAATGCTAAAGCGGTGGCTTGACTCACTGGCGGATACTCTGCTGCATTGCTTTTATGACCGCCACAATCTGTCTAAACGCATACGCCAAGCCTTTTGAGATACTTAAAACTATTGGAACGGGCACATCAGGTCTCTATGTTCTTCTGGTATCCCTTGCCCTCATCCTTCGCATTTACGTATCCCCTTTTCTTTGATGCATCTACGCGTTCTCGCTCTTTTGGCTGCCTTCGGCACTATTGTGTCGAACGGAGTCGCTGTCGATACCCCAGATCCAGCCGTAACATTCGACAACGGTAGAAACCCTATTGCTACGACTGATAACACCAGAAATACAACCGTTACCAAGGGTAGCTTTTGCGGCTCACATCTCTCCGACGAGGAATTTGGTCGAGCGGAGAGTGGGTTTAAAGAACTTCTCGATAGCGGTAAAAGCCTCGTTCCTGCTGACAATGGCACCCTCTCCGTTCGTGCGGCAACCGTATATGTTTACTGGCACGTAAGTATTATTCAGTCGAACTTTCAAGTACTTATTCTCACACCTCTCCTCTGTTTAATTAGGTTATCTATACGTCAAACGGAGTAGGATATATCAGGTTAGCGTATTTACTGCTAATTTTGACAGTAATAAGCTAACATTTTCTACAGTGATGCTCTCATTCGGTCCAACATTGCTGCACTTAATACCTGGTACAAAAACACGGGCCTGCAGTTCCAGCTCGTGACGATTTCTCGTACATATAGTCCAACCTGGTTCCATTATGCAAGCATCGAATACTTCGGTCAATGGACCAATATGGGCCAGTTTACTCGCCGTGGTAATGCTAGAGCCTTGAACTTGTGGAGTACCGGGATGACTTATTCGGTGAGTGGTTCGTCCCCACTTTTATCAAACATTGTAGCGTCATGTACAAGATGGCTAACAGTACTATTGTTGTTCAGAGTTATATTGGCTATGCACGATTCCCTTTCCAGTATCAGAGCTCCCCACGCACTGATGGAGCTATCCTCCGCTACAATAGGCTTGCTAGTGGCAAGCTTGTTGTTCACGAGGTCGGCCATTGGCTTGGTGTACGTGTTCTTCCTAACATTACACATCTCAACTAAACTAAATACTCTGTTATCATCAGCTATATCACACCTTTCAAGGTGGTTGTTTTGGAGCAGGCGACAGTGTCGCTGATACACCCGCCGAAGCCTCGCCAGCATCCGGCTGCCCACTGGGCCGTAATACTTGCGCCTCGCCCGGTTTGGATCCAGTCCGTGCGTCCCCGCTTTTTGCAGTAGACATGACCCTGTTTAACAGTAACTCGCAGGTAACCACATGGACTATAGTTCTGATAGCTGCCGCATTCAGTTCACTTATGGTCAAGTTCTGCGTATGAAGCAGCAGTGCTCCATTTACCGTGGTCTCGTGTTTTGAGAAAGGGACGTCCTCACAGTTGAAATTTGATAGTCGTTTTGCAGTTTAAGATGTACGATGAGGTGTTTGTGCCTGTCTGTGTAGTTGAGAGGGACTTTGATTCTTCTGTCTATGTAAAGGCTACTAGACTTTCAACGTGGAACATGTTCTGAGATCATACTGCTACCATTTAGATGTAAGCCAGTTAGGGGTTTCAGACTTCACTGTGCTATACTACACAAGGACCAGGGTTGAGTAATACATACAGTAAATCATCCATGCCTACTCTGACATTATAAACAGTCTGGGGGACGATGTAACTCGAGTGCTTCACTTTCCATAATTTGGTATACAAGAATATCTTTCCCTTTGAGAAACTTCAACTTTTCCCTACTGAACAAGGATCACATAATGTTGCTGTCTTCATCTATGTTACATAGCAATCGATGACAAGGTGGTGGTGAAGGCGAGTTGGCCTTCTGGAGCGATGTGTACGAACGAGATCGTTCTTGGATGCAAGGCAGCACTCAGAAAACAGGCGCATCACGTAAGAACAGCCGAGCCTCTTCTTTCTTCACCCAGCGCGCCACCGCATTTGCAGCACCAATAACAGCGGTCTTCGGCAGCAAGGGCGACAGCGAAACATATAGTTCAAACGGTTGCGTAATCTGTGATAGATGTCTTCTGTCAGTCATAAAAAAAAAAAAAAAAAAAAAAACAAGGAGCCCCAAGAAGCCTACCCAGCCCATCACACTCTCACGATCTGTTCTGATAAACTGCAGCTTGAGAGGACCACTTTGACCACTCTTCGCGTGTATGTTGTCATGAATGGTCTGATACAACAAGATAAGTCTGCAATAGATGTTATAAAGTCACCTGTTTAAGTTCCGCAGATAGGCACTCACCTTCTCTGGTCAACGACGTTGTCGTATGGGTCCTCATATCGGGGAAGCGTGACTTGGACATGAGGCCGAGACTTATAAATAAAATGTCTAAGTCCGGGCACGCCAAGTGATGAAACGCTGTACTCGGCTATTCCATCGTGCAACGCCTTTGTTACACTGTCGACAACAGTTTCTGAGAGTTTCTGAGAAGGAATAGTGAGCGACAAAAATGGGGATATGTTCAGAATAAAATCGTACCTTTGCAACTGCATCGCCCCAGTCACGAATTGCTTCGAAATCGCCTCCAGAACTGACGCACAAAAGAGCTATGCTTGGAGATATATGATCAGAAAGAGACGTTGATGAAGCGGTTGATGGAATTATGGTAGAAGAATGCTGTAAAGATGCGTTTGAATTGCCCTCATTGCTGAAGTCGGCTGTAGCCCCCACGTTCGCGCTTTCTGATGTAGCAATGCTTCTGTTGTTATCGCCTGCAGCTGGAGAACTGACTCTAGGTATTTCCATTGCTCCACGGGGCTCCTCAGCTGCCGAGACGGCCGTGTCACCCAGAAAGTTGACGTATACGTTGAGGAAACCTGATGGGTTGAACTTGGGAAGGCATACTGGCAGCCATGATGCAGAAGCGGACGAGTTGAGAATAGAAGGAGAATGAATGGTGTTGAGAAGAATATGCAAGTCTGAGGATCAATGTCGCTGTCAGTCGTCCTCCAAAACTCCAAGCAGCGAACCGATATACCTGCTGGATGAATAGAATGTTTCTTAGGCCGTGCGAGTGTGATAACTCGCCCATTGGCAACCAGAATAACGTATAGTATTTCCTATGTCTATATTTAAGAGAGTGCTCTAGAATTAAGTTAAGCAAGCTCACCTTGAGTCGCGTTTTGCTTTGGTTTGGTGGGATGAGACATTCTCCAGCACGAGCTCTCAAGGAGGAATCCAAACGCAAGCAATGTAATGAGGATGTAGTCATCGCGAACTCTGTTTCAAGTCTACTGAGCATTGCATGCAGCACATTCTCCGCCCCTGGTAGTCATTTCAGCAGAGAGTGATTAAACGGACGTGTAAACGGACCGTTTAGTAACCTTCGAAGGTCAAAGTTTCCGTGACGTTCGAAGATGCGCTTCAACTGTGCAGCACTGACTACGCTCAAAATTTGCAAGTGAAGGTACTCAAGATGCGAGCGCGTCTTCCTTCTTCAGCGTGAGCGACACCTATTGTTGTCATAAGCTACGAACTCACGATCGATTCCGGCTCTCCCCAAGAAGATACACAGGCGTAATACAGAGGCGATCGCAACAAGAAATTAATGCGCGTGCGGCCGGCATTGATAGAGCTCAAACGATCTCCGTCGTCGATAAAGACAGAAATCAACGCTTGCATTATACCAATTGTGGATGTTAAATCTGGAGCGTCCTCGCCTTCGGGGCGACTATGCCTGACTTCAGTAATAATCAAAAGGCATAAACGAGCACGTACCTGATGAAAACTGGCTTCCCCGCATCTGTAAGAACATAGTATTGTCGCGGAGGACATTGTTGCTCGACCGGCTTTGATATCTCTAGCTCCTCTGCCTCCACCTTTGGTTGTGTAAGGCGTGTTGGGTCTATACGAACGACCTCAGTCCATACAATCAGACAAGAGTTATCGCCATACGCACCTACGTGGATACGCGATTGCGACAATGTTTGCCTCAACTGCTCACGGAGTGCCTTCTTTGACTCTTCGTCATTAGCCGTGGTTACTCTGCCGGCAGCTGTTTCTTCTGCAAGGTCAACGCCTGCATCCGCATCCACGATAAGCACGCCGGATGCACTTTCAACGCTCGCGGCCGAAGAGGAGCTGATAGAACGGGAGGCGGGCGGCCTTTCTGGTATTGACATGGGCGTTGCAGTTCCAGAGGCTGAGCTTGAGTAGACGGATATGCTCGACAAAGCAGGCTGGGGCTGAGCTCCCGCGGGGACGTGAAGTCGGCTGTAGGTTTGGCTAGGTGTCCCCGGCGTCACGGATGACGCTCGGGATGGCGCACGAGACGGGCGAGGTGTGCCAGACATGGGCGGCAATCGAGAGCTGGTTGTCGTTGGCGCCGTTCGAGACACACAGGGATGGAATCATGGAGTTGCTTGTTCCCATCTCACGTGATGCAGGACTTTCCTGACTCCCGCCAGATTGATTCCACGTTCATGGACAAGTTACGTATCGACTCGGCCAACCGCTACTCAATCCCATTCGCACATGTTTCTTAGTACCCTATCAGCATTGAAATACATTCCTGTATGACGACTTGGCCTAGAGTCGTTATTTTTACGGCTTGTTATGCATATCAAGTTTCAGCTGGACAATCAAAGATTCAGACCCACAATCGTGACCCACCAAGGGCTCTCACCACATTTTAATTGTGCTCTAAAAAGATGCACTGGATGCTATATTTGTAAACAAATGCCTCCTCCCTGCCGAGAGGGCTTTATCTAATAACGGTCAAGGATGTACGCTTCATAGTACAAGACCAGCTGCAGCCCCTTACCCGAGCTTAGTCGCTCAACTTATTTTCTCTGCCTCGATAGACTCGTGGTTTAACCCACCGTGTCGACAACACGTTGACCTCGCATGATCTCTTCTGGCTTTCTCTCGGCCTCCGATCATCATCATGCGAATAACCTATCGGCGGCCCTTATGACGTTTTCTCGGCGTCCACTCTCGGCATACAGCCTTTCATGCCGAGGCTTAACTTGGCTCTTGTGCAAGGCGTGCTGTTAAACTTGGCTCTTTAATTTATATTGGTGCTGCGACGCACCCTCACCCCCCTTGCCTTTTCGCTTTACGACCTCATCATGCACCTCTCAGCTCTTCTGCTTGTAACACTGTTGTCACTTTCGTCGCCAGTCTTTGGCGCGTATAATTTGTATAAGGTTTGTCGTTCGTATTCTACTCGAATGAGCCATATCTGAAAAGTGCTTGAACTCGACCGTGTGTTTTTGTTTAACGAATTCCATTAGTCGTATGCTGGTGATACGTAAGTTTGGGTTACTCAATTTAACTCGTCACTCACTGGTGCTTTGGCTTTGTTCGATAGGTTTTTTGATCAGTGGTCTTTTTACGGGCATTACGATAATCTTACGAATGGTATGCGCTGTCGCGGTCTTGGCTTAACTTGCTTAGACAATAACACCTGCAGGCGATGTCATCTTTCTCGACCGAGCGAATGCTACCACCGATAGGCTAGCCTACGTCAACTCGGCAAACAACGCTATAATCAAAGTGAGTGGCCGAGTCAAGTTTCATTGATGTTCAGAGATTTAAAAAAGACCTAGGTGGACAATACTACTGATGTACTCTATAACTACAAACGCAACTCTGTGAGTGTCCACAAGTGCATAATGGTTTCTACGAACCAACGTTTCGATCCATCCTCACCAGGTTCGACTTGAGTCGTATGACGCCTACCCGTTGGGAACTGTCCTCTTAATTGATGTCGTACACATTCCGTATGGATGCTCGGTAAGTTGGTGATAATATTCCTATCAAAACCATGCCCAACAAGCTATAAGGTTTGGCCCGCTATATGGACTCATGGTACCGATTGGCCCTTGAACGGTGAAATTGATATAATCGAGGGCATAAACCTGTGAGCCATCGTCATACGTCTCATTGTAGACCCTTTCGTCACTTTGCTGATATCAGATTAGTCAAACCAGAAATCAGATGGCCCTCCACACTACCAACGGCTGCATCAAGAGTGCAGGTAGCCTGCAGTCTGGTACCGATGGCCAAGCGAACTGCTCCACGCCAGCAGGTTGTACCGTCGTGGATAACAATCCGTTCAGCTATGGGCCTCAATTTGAATCTGCTGGAGGCGGTATGTGGGCAGCGCAGTTTGACACTTCGGGCGTCTTGTAAGATATTCTTCTCCCAATACAGTGTATCTAAGATTCTGATATGTTGCAGCATTTGGTTCTGGCAGGTACGTATACCGTTTGTCTATAGACGCTTTTGTTCGTCAACGCCTGTATTTCCAGCGTGCAGACATACCTAGCGATTTAACCACCAGTGCAAACGCCACAAGCGTGGACACAAGCTCATGGGGTACACCGGCTGCCGCATACGCCACTGACGCTAGCTGCGACTACGCTGATTTCTTCGGGCCGCAGAAGTTGATCATTACAATTACACTATATGAGTACCGTTTAGTTCATTCTTTTTGGTCTGCGCAGCTGAACATGTTGTTGTTATTTACGCGGCGACTGGGCTGGATCTGGAGTCGTCTACAACGCGTCCGCCTGCTATTCAACAGTCTTTCCGAAGCAAGGTCTTTGTGTGAGTGAATCGTGATAGATATGTTCTGTCCATCTTGTCTGATGAATTGACAGTACCAAGATAATGTCATTGGCAATGGAAGCAACTATGACGATGCTTACTTTGAAATACCTTCGGTAAGCCTATATCACGTTCCGAACGCTCTCTTAACATAACTGATGCTTGCTTCTAGATTAGGGCTTTCGTCGCTTCAGGCGCCGAAGTAGAGAACAATCAAACTATTTCGAATGGACCAACATCTACCAGGCCTGGCGTATCGCCGACAAATACATCTTCGAACAGTCCGAACCATGCCATTCGCCATTTCACAGAATTTTCTGTGATGCTTCCTTTAGCTTTGCTACTGCTTTGCGCTTTGGCGACGTTATAAAGTCTGCATTCATAGGCTTAGCTCCAGGGGCATGTGACAAATATGGACACCGTGTTTAAGTGTTGTTTATCATGATTATGTACTCAGATTGCCTCCAACACTGCAAATTACGACGATTAAAGTAACTTGTGATTGTGGGAATAAATGATGAGAATATGCTACAAATGATGAAAGCGAAGACACCATGCACGAACAAATGGCGGGTCACGTATAGGTTGAGCCCAAGACCAGCTATGACACGGAAACAAATCCGACCGTCACGGCAACAGCAAGAAAGATAGAGGAAAATGGCCCAGATAGACGCGTTGTTTGAGCAGAGTTATGTGCTTGATCCGGTTTTGAAGGCAGCGATGACGCCTCCGCAGAACTTATTGTTGAACCAGTGTCACTCGTAGCTGTCAATGAGACTGATGTCGATCTTGCATTGCCCCTTGCTTGCGATGATGTCGCATTGGCAGAGAGTGTGGGAACCACTAAAACAGAGTCGGGGAGTGTTCCTGTGGGTGCTGCTTCTACAGTATCTGGAGAGCGTGAAATTAGCGGCGGCCCAATGATCAGCTATCCGGGAAACTCACTCTTAAAGTTACCTCCGTTCTTCTCGGCATCCTCAACAGCGTCTTGCAGAAGTTCGTCAGCATTGGAGGGAATGGTCGATAGAAACCCAATGCGTGGCGGATCAACAGAAGGATGTGTCAAATTGCCGTAGTAGAAGGCAACAAGGTTCCTGCCGAGCATAACACATACGTCACTCACAACTCAAACTGCGGCTGGATGTAGATTGCTTACGACTTGAGAAACGGATCTCCGAGGGACCACGAGTAAAGCCTGCCCGACTTGTTCGGAGGGTCGGTCGAAACAAGTTTGTCGAGCGCGCAGGTCTCCGCGTTTCCTGGCGATTTCTCGCCGATGAAATCTCGTGGGTCAACGGGAAACAGCTTTCCGCCGATCTGAAAGGCGAGCGTCTGGGGCGCCTTGCATGACGCGGTTGGCGTGTCGGTCCGGGACGGAGAAAAGCTTGGAGATGCAGCCGTGAAAATATTGTTGACGACATCCTCGGGGCCGCGAATGAGCGAGTTGCCCTGTGCGAAAGGAAGTCTAATAAATTATTGGTCTACATCGCATGAAATCATGCTCACGGAGTCGATGAGTGCAGAGATGGGGCCAACACTGCCACTTGGATTAGGCAACTTTTTGCCGTTGAAGAACACATCGTCAATGACCACCTCCCAGCGACTTTCCGGATTACGCATCAGCGATAGGTTCGCTCACACTAAAAACTACGCACAGTGGGTAAACCTCGTTCGGAGCAAAACTAGGAGCCATGAGCCCGCCGACATTATTAGGGTAAAGGCGCACAGGCACCCAGGTAAGGGAGGCATTGTTGACGCCGTTCGGCAGCTCGCCAATACTGAGTGAACCTTCATTTCCGCCTATATCTATGGTGTTGCGCTGGAGTGTAATCTAACCGATTATGAGCCTCATATAATGAAACAAGGGAAAGCAAAGCTCGTACCGCAAGCAATGGCTGCTCAATATCACCCTGCATGACGAGCCTGGATACCACCGGGCCGAGGGTAGATGTAGCCAAAAGGAAGTCATCTATTGTCAAAGAGTTGTTGTTCTGCTAGAAGATAAGAGACGCTGAGCCATTCATTAATGTAAGGGTAACTGACGAATGCCTGTGCGACGTTTGCCTGTATAGTGCTAGTGGATCCGACTGTTATTCGTCGCCGAGTAGTTTACCTCAAAAAAAAACTTGGCTTACCTGCCACTAGGGAAACCCAAGCCAAATATCCCCGAAGAGGGTACGTTGGGTCCCACAACGGTGTTGTCTGTGGCGTTGATTGCCCCGAACGGCTGCTGCGCCAGCTCGATCCCAGCCAGCGTCACCCTGTCGCGTGCGATGGGCCCCGACGCGCTCGTCCCGGTCTTGGAATCCCCATAGTTCAGCTTCACGTCCGCACCGGTGAGGCTGAGGGTCGAGGCTCGGACAGCCGTCCCGTCTGCATTCGCGCAGGCGCCAGACTTGCACGCGTCGCTGATCACCCAAAGGTCCGAGGATCCGGTATCTGTACAGCCCAAAAGAAACCCAGAGGAAAAGTCCGTCAAGCAAGCAGACTTGAACAAGGGGGCGGTTCGACGCACCGAGATGCACCTCCGTGCTGATGTTGCCGATACTGATGGAGATGGTGTAGAGCAGGTCGCCGACATCGCCCAGGCCAGTGACACCAGTCACGTTTGCGTCATCTCGGGCCAGCTTTACGGTTCCAGCACCGGTACTAGGTCGCTTCGGGCGATATTGAATGGGCAAGACGATTCGGCGTGAGCGCTGAGTTGTGTGGATGCCTGTGGTGCCGGCTGAGAGTGTAGTAATGTGGCCGGTCAGTGTCGGACGGATTGGCAAGACCAAGGCATGGGTCACTAATATCATTTGCAAAGCATAAAGAGCGAAAAGAATAGGACCGGCCCTCATGAGAAACGAAAAAATGCGCACAGCGCGTATAAGGAATAGAGTAGCAAGGGAGGGATGAGAGTTCCAGAAAGCCCTGCCATCACGACCGTCGGGGCCAAGGTGTATATCAGGACTTGAGACAGCATAGCCCCCGGCGAGGGTTGTACAGGGCTTTTACGGAACGCACGGCTACGGCAGGAAGCATCTTCTGATGGTGGTCACAAGACAAATGCACACAATGCGATGCGATGTGCTCTAAATTTGGTTGGTCAGCCAATCACGTCCCATCGAATGTTTCGACCCAAAAAAAAAAAGCCAATAGGAACTACGGAGAAGTGCTATTTCAGGCTAACTCGCGATCGAAAGCACTGCCAGTAGCAAAGGGTATATTCCGCGGAGTGATGGTGTACAGAATGCCCTAAATAAATAGTACATATACATATTGGGGATGATACTCTTATGCACTAGTGAGCTCAACAGCGAATCCCAACGCGAGCTTGGCAAACTCGAGCGAGTGCGACCAGGAGAAGCCGCTGACGGACGTGGTGTCGCCTGAGCCGTGGATGACCTGGTTGTCGTTGCCAGTGACGGCCTCGAAGGGCATGACCGACGGGAAGCCGTACTTGTACCATGAGGCGTGATCGGAGCAGGCGTAGCCGCACGGCTTGTCGTTGGTGTATGGGAGCTTGGAGTAGGCGGTAATGAGAGTCTTGACAAAGTTATTGAGGGAGGCTTTAAAGAAGGAGTCAGTCGAGGGTGTAGGAGGAGGGTGAAAGGCATAGAGACATACTGTCGATGTAGTCTGCCTCGAGTGCGATGTACTCGGTAGATCCCGGTTTGAAGTACGCAGTCATGTCCAGCTCCATCATCGCCTTGACGGGTGTGCCCTTGCTGTTGTAGCTGGAGGCAATCGCCTGGGAACCGAGCAGACCAGCCTCTTCACCAGAGTACCAATGGAACTATAAACTCATGAATGAGAAGGCGATCAACAGGATACTGAGGCTCGAGCTTACCTCGAGAGGTGTGGCAGGCTTGTACCCGCTCGATACGAGAACGCGGAAGATGTCCATGAGCTAGTTTGAATGGATGAGCCTCGCATGCGCCAAAACGTAAATGGCGAAGCTTACGTTGACAGTGCCAGACCCGTCGTCGTCAGCACCGGGGGCACGACCGTTGGTCGGGTTGCTGAGATTGATGCTGTCCATGTGCGCGCCGACGATGGTGACCGCCGCGGTGGAGGAAGTGGCGGTGAACTTGGCGATGGTCGAAGACTGTCCCCAGCTGTGGGAGAAGGCGGTCACAGTGACGTCGGAGCGGCCTGAGGAGCTGACGATCGACTTGAGGGTGTTCTGGATGGACGTCGACGCCTGAGCACCGGTGCTCGACTTGTAGTAGCGGTTGTTGAACGCGGTGAGGGTGGAGAGGTAGCTGGACATCTGAGATGTGGACAGCTTGGAGATGTACGAGTTCACCGTGCTCTGGTGAGTCGGGCCGGACGGGACTGAAGAGGTAGGTCATCAGGACGGGATAGCTCGTAGGAGATGGTGGGATGAGCTTACAAGTTGCCTTCTCCACAGCTACCTTCTTGGCACTGCTCTTCAAGTTAGCCGCCTCGTCTTGAAGGTAGATGTCGGTGACATCAAACTAAGAAGGGACAAGAGCTCGTCAGCAACCTTTGGGACGTACTTGCGGGGCAATGGTATCACTTACGAATTGCTTGTGCGCACGCATCAGCTCGAGCTTCTCATCCTCTGTCTTCCAGACGGGCTCATCGCCATCGTCAATGCTGAGGAGGCGGAGGCCTTGCGCCTGCTTGGCAGCAAACTCTGCCTTGGTCGGTGCCGCGACGACCGCGCTGGTGAGGACGGCCGCGAGGACGGCGAAAGTGGAAAGTGAGAAGCGCATGACGATGGGAAGTGGGGAGGCGGGAGTCCTCGGCGGTTCAAGAGCAAAAGGCGAGTGTTAGGCGGAAAACTGTGCGGGCTCGAGACGTCCGTCGTTCGCGTATTGCCACTTTTTATAGATTAAGCGATTTGGTTGGGTGGGATGGCCACACATCTCCGTTTCATGCTGTACCGTTTAGGAGAAGGGGTAATTCATACAGCAGTAGTCAACAGGAGCACGAGGAAGCCATGCTGCCGCAGGCAGAGACCCAGTTGGAAAGAGAGAGCGCACATGTGGGCTGAACTGAAGATAAAGCAGAAGCACCGGTCGCCGAGGCGGATGCAAGACCAGAAGCTGCGCCCGAGGCATGGAAAGAAGCGCGTTATCGACGTCGAAGGTCGCCACAGTCACCCGATTACACTCACGTGATGTCACCGCCAAGCCTTTTTCTCGCCTCTGTGGCTTGTGGGCTCGTGTGCCGGCCGGCGAAACAAACTGGCCTTGGCCAACCCTGTGACGCTGCGTTGCGAGCTTTCAGGTTGCCAGCAGCCATGGCGACACTGCTCCACGGAATATGCAAAAGCGATCATTTGAAGAGAGTTCATGAAATGTATATATAATCCACTTGGTATTTGTTGCTCCAAAAAGTCCGGCCTCCGCCACAATATCAGAATGAATGTCCATCCCCGGGGTCTCTCTCCCGGGTCCTACGTGGGCGATCGCGAGCACGAGACTCCCACAATCTATGCCACAACATGGGCGTTCAGGAAGTGACATCGCCGAGCGCTCACGACGCGCCGGCTTCCGTAGCAAAATCCAACTCAGCCGTCAGGACGTCCCACGAAGGCAAGCCGACCGCGTGGGGGAGCCCGTCCCACATCTTCTGTCGATGGATCTTGGCCCGCGTGCGGAAGTTGTTGCGGCAGAGGTCGCAGAGCGAGCTGCTGTCCTGGTACTGCTGCATGGCCACCGCCGAGAAGTGCAGCGGGCTCGTTCGCATCTGCCACGAGCGCGCAAACTGGTCCTTGAGCTTTGAGAAGGCGCGGTTGCAGTTCGGCGGGTTGTGGCAGCCCGGGTGGTTCCACTGCGACGGCAGGAAGTCGCGGTGGAATTCGAACAGGATGGTGAACCGGTGCTGGCTCATGAGCGTGTAGTCGCGGAGGTCCTGGCCGTCCAGGTGGGAGGCCGGGCGGGAGGGATGTTCCACCTGGAGTTTGGGATGCTCCCCACGGAGGATCTCGTCGAGCTGATACCCAGCCAGAGAATACAGCGCCATGGGAATGAGCGCGCGGACGTTGTATTCGCGTGCAATCTTGAACACATGGAGCGGGTGGATGTACGGATAAGTAAGTCCGTCTACGCGTGGCCGCTCGAGCGCTCTTTCCACCATCTCATCGTGCTCCCGAAGCAAGAAGGGTGTGCTTCGGGCGAGATGCGCGATAGCTTGCGCACGTAGTCGGGGAATGAGATACTTGCTGGCCAATTTTAGAATGCCTATTGCGACGAAGAAGTCTTTGATGCTGTCATCAGTTAGCTTGCTGTCGAATTGCACCCATGTATAATGTTATTACTGGGTTCTGACGGGAGGCACCGTGTTCGAAGTGCTCACATGCCATCATATATTGCTTTCACCAGGATCCCCAGTTCAGTGGGATCGTCATATACAGGAACAACAGGACACTCTTCGCCATCGTTGTCCTCGGACGAGGGCTGTGGAAGCGAAAACATGGACTCGAATAGCTCGGAACTCCTCGCAAGCACCCCGCGGTGTACTTTGAAGCCAATGTCAGTGGGCTCGGCATGGGTGCGGAGGATCACATTCCCATCTTCAAACCAGGGATCTCCTCGAGAGAAATCTATCAATGCGCCTCCCATAAGCAACGATAAAACAAGTAGAGCACTGGCGACGTGAAGGTAAACGTGAGCAAGCAAGTGACGAGCAGGGCCCCCCTTTGCAGTGACCCAGGCCGTGTGGGTCGCCACGGCGGCGCGGAGGAAGAGCGACCCGTCTGGGACTGAGCTCCTCCGCTTCTCCGTTGACTCCGTGCTCGCACCTTGGGCTTGAACCTTTTCTCGCCGACTCTCAGCTCTTTTTTTGGGCCTCCTCCGCTAAAGCCGGCTTCATGGACGAGAATTTGGAGTCTCCGTCTGCGTCGGTCGCTGCACCTACGAATGATCCAGACAGAGCCCAGGCAGAGGCAGAACTGTCTTCAGACGAGGATGACGGCGGACCGGACTGGACCAAATTGCCGTGTGTGCCATCATATGTGCTCGCACGATCACACTTCTCATATCATCGTGTGATTTTTTCTTGGTGGATAGCGCCGCTCTTTCATCCAGTGCTGCGCGCCCTGTGATACCAAAGCGAGGTGAAAAAGATCATGCACCGGCGGAGGGAGGAGAGACAAGATTGCAAAGTCATGTCTTAGATCGGGCGCGGGCTGCCATGTTCCAAGCTCTTCGGGCAGAAAGATCGTCTTCATCGTAGGTTTCAGCGTGCTTCATGTGATGTCTCGCTCTAAAAATCTGTAGCAAGTCCATAAGTCACGGCATCTGGTATCCCGCCATTTCACGGGCAGTCGTCACTACTGCCCGTAGCATCCATTTCACGACACTCGGGCACTCCGTTGCAAGGCCCTCAGAGTTTGAAGGCGATGGAGGTTCGATCATGAAACCCTCATCAAAGCGGCTGGAGCTTCTGCCCGAGGAGGCACTCTACCTTGTCGAGCGGGGTGCCCTACACTGTGTCAAGGCACAAGGGCCCGAGGTCGTCACCAGTGATGAAGAGGACTTTCTTCTGAAGCCCCCCATGTCCGTGCAACAAGCTTTCTCGGAAATGATAGGTGTCGAGGACATGACACTCGAAAAATATCAAGTAAGTTCAGTCACGTTTTTTATACAAGAAAATTAAATCCACTTTTCAGGTTTATGCCTATCTGAAACGTCTGGGATACGTCGTGACTCGAGCGAAACCGCCTACTTCAGCGTATCCAATTCCAGCCAAAAGTTCTACGATGAAAGGAGGTCCATTTCTCTCAAATCCATTGACGTTAAAAGACTTTGTCCTATCCCCCTTCCGTACCCTTCAGGGACTTTGGAATGTTTTCATCGGCACCTTCTTCTCGTCCAACGTATGGGCACATCGCCCCATCAAGTGGTGGACGCCTCTCTGTGTGCCATGGTCGGCCAACTCTCGCAACTCTGGTCAGTCAACGAAATTAGATATAATTTGAGAAATACTTGACGTGCGTTACAGCCTCGTTATTCCGGTCACTTAGGGATCTGCTTGTCATCAGGGGCCACAAAACTCCACTGCGAACTTCCCCTTCAGCACTTGGTACTAAGCCTACTTCACCTTATCATGTGTTCTATAATCTGTACAAACCTGCTACTCCTTTCAAAAAATCAACGCCGCCTGAGCCAGACTTCCAGGTCGTAGTTATCAAGTGCGTGTTTGCTCCGACTGAGCATTTGGCCAATGTATCCTAGCGATTGAGCTGCTCATGTGGGTTTCAGTGCCAGAACCACGCCCATGCCTACGATATACGAGCTTTCCGCACTCTTCGGTGAGCTACCTGAAGTGCCACCTCCCGCTCCGCGTAAGCGAGTGCAGCCACCTGTGTCCAAAGTAGTCACGCCCAAAACGGATGCCGATGCCCGAGCAAATCCCGCCGGCCCCGAAAGGCCACAGACGAGCCCAACCATTCCTAACCCGTCGACACGACCATTGTTTCATCGCCTCACTTGTTTCCTTCGAGGTGGCTCTCCCGAACCATCCAAAGCTCCCAGACCGCCTCCTCGACCGAACCCATTCCCCATCTTGAAGCAAGGGAAGAAGGTTATCGTCGTTGCAGTCGTAGACTCTGGCAACGTAGGGTTCTTCCGTTTCGGGCAGGGGGCATTTGAAGATTGGCCAATGGCATAAGTTGTTCCGCTTTCCGGTCAAAAATGTTTGGTATCATCCTCTCTGCATTAGGAATGCTGTTGAATATGTAACAGGGACAAGTTATTATGATATATATGTATATCTTGCATTACTAAATAACTATAGACTTATAACCACAATGACATGGTATTAATTGAGTCTTGATTTCATCTTCTGCCTGTGAGTGAACGCGATCCTGGAACCGGGTATGGGACAGCGTGAACTATGCCATGGGGACGCCTCCCAACATGAGGCGCCCGCGGTGGTGGATAGTGTCCAAGGAGGCCCAAATGGTCCTCTATGGGTGGGACGACGGGAGCCGCAAGTGGATCTTCGTCAAGGAGTTGCGGCTGGTTATTTTGGTGACGCCGGGGCCGCTCTGCCGGTGCCCGGCGTCGATTGGCTTGGTGCTCAGGACGTTCGATGGGAACCGCGCGATGCCAACCAGCTGCTTGCACTCCAAGCCGATCCTCCAAGCCGGTGTGCTGCTCCTGCAACCGTCGAAGCAAATCCTCCCGCTGCTCACGCTGTTCCCGAAGTCTCTGCTCTCGTGCTCGCGCCTCCTGAGCTCGCCGCTCTCGAAGTAGCTGCAACCTAGCTTCTTGCTCTCGAGCTCGCTGCATCATCATCTCGTCACGCCTGCGAAGCCAATAGTGAGCCCCCTGGTTTTCAACTGCTGCGGCTACGGCTATCTGTTGCGCTATCCGTGGATTTTGTCCGGGAGGGTATTGGTAATAGTCACGGGGTCGATCGCCTCCGTTGGCGCCTCCATCCCAAGCGGCCAGCGGTAAAACCGGAAGTGCAGGAGGCATGTATGCATAGTCCAGTTGGGGTATGACCTGCAAGGCCGGTGGCGGTACCCCCCACATGCCACCTACAACGGGAACTACGGCATTCGCAGGTCCGGCTTGTGCAACGTCAACCTTGACCTTGTCAATATCCACTTCTGGATTTTCACGCCGCAATTCGTTGATTTTGGCTTCAGCAGCCTGTCTGACCTAATCATCCTTTCAGCCTGGCTGACTCTTGCGGAAATCTTGCGTGCGTACCTCCTGTGCATGCCTTGTTTCCACGTTGTTGTCATGAAGCGAACACTTGCTTGATCGTTGACCTTGAGAGAAATGATCGTATCCTTTTATGAGCTTGCGACATGTATAGCACGATATTGCTTTGCACTTTGGACAGGTCATTTTGTTGCACTGAAAAACCTGTGGATTAACAAGCTGTTGAGAGTACTCGCCGAGTCAGAAAAACATACCCCATTCTCCTTTATGAAAGCTAAATTCAGGCATTAGTTCTCACTTCAATTTTGGTCCAGCATAATACTCACCGGTGTGACACTTAGGACAATTACGCATTAGTGCTTGGGCTGTGAACAAAATTGAGTGATCCCATCACACTTTTGGAGTCATTACTCACTCATAGCCTCGTCAACAGCATGCTGAGCGTTTCTCTGTCTATCGTCGACAACCTCTGCAATGAATATTCTCAGCGTGTGTGCTTTCACCGAGTACTTAGAGTCGTACCCTCACAGTTTTTTGGGAGATGGTCCTATCGCAATTTGAAAATTAGCATGTCGATATTCCTGCAAGCAAAGACTTACCGGTTTCTTACACATACGACAAGTCACTTGCAAGCATTCCTCGTTCCGACAGACAAAGAGCTTTTCATCTGGATTTTCGATGACATATTTAAAGTCACAATGTGGACATTCTTCCAATCCCTCGATGGCGGCTGCACTAACACTTTGCTCAGCGAGAATACGGTCGTATAGCTTCATCAGCTTTTCTGGAAGGAAACGTCGGAGTTGTGAAGGAGCGAACGGAAGTTTACACCCTGACTGGTCCATGCACAAAAGGTTCGCATCTTGAGATCCAAGCTGGGCTGACGCATATTTTACAATACAGTCTTTGCAGAAAAGATGTGCATCAGGGCATTGAACCAATTGGTCCTAAAAACAACGATTAGTGCTTCTCTAAAAGAAACAGGAGCAGCGTATCTTACAAAGGGATAGTCGGTAAAGCAGCATGCGCACTCAATTCCAGCTCCTGTCTCCTCATACTGCTGTGCGTCGAGTGATGCTGCAATAGCAGCATCTCCTTGGAGCTGACGTGATAATTCCCACTGAACAATCCACGCACGCTCAGCCTCAAACTCTGGACTTGTCAAAGTTTTTCCCTTTCCTGTGACACGGTTAGGCTTTGAGCTTCGCACGTATGGCTGTGACTCGGCAGATTCTTGATTTCTCAATAATATATGTGTTGGCGCATAAAACTCATGGTTATCGATAAATGATTTATGAATGTAGGCTGATGGAACATAGGAAAAATCAGAGAGGAGTTGTTGCTAACAAATTGAGTCAGGATATGATTTTGAATAGATGCTGTTTGTAGGCGTACTAGTGCAAGTTGAAAGTAATCATCGCTTTGTGGAGGAGGTCGGTCGGTATTTGTGTAGTCGATATATGACTCAGCGAAGCCTTGATAATCATTTCCTCTGCTTTGTTCAATAGCTTTGCGCTTGCCTTTGATGTCCACCCGTGGGTATGTAGTGTTCTCAAACAAGTCTTGGAGGATGTGGCCGACAATCTCATCGCCAAATTGTTTGTGGCCATCAGTAACCAACGCAAGAATATGACCAGGGTCGGCGTCAGGCACAATTTCGATTACTTGTGCGACCAAGAGACTGTAGTACTCAAGCAATGTAGTGCCTTCTCTCAAAGTTGTGGGAGGTGGTAGAGAAGCCGGCAAGGTAGCAATGGGGTTGAGAATAGGATCAGTGGAAGATGGCGAGGTGGCTGCTTTCTCTTGGTCTGGTAGAGCAAAAAATGGGTTGAGTATAACTTGGTCATCGTCAATCTCAATCACTTCGGTGAGAGTTTGACCAAGCGGTTGAGCGGCAGTAGCTAGGTCCGCGATATGGGTAGTCGATGAAGGAATGAGAGGCTTGGAAGTAGAGGCTTCTGTGTAGGGGTTGATATGTTCGTCGTCCGAGTCCATAATTTCAATGACATCGTCATCGTGAACGATAGTAGCCATCCTGTTATGTGTGCCATAGTGTTGCTGCAAAGGTTGGCGCCTGCTCGCCGCTGTAGCATCCGGGTGTCCGAGGGAAGACCCAGTTTCAAAGAGTTGGTGGACCATTCTGGACTGAACTTCTCATACTGTGCAGGTAGGCAAGATATAGGAGATCAAAGTTGAAAATCAAACAGTCCTCAGTTTGTGGTGGAGGGGGGCGGGATAGCCGACGGTGGTTAGAGAAGCGTGGACGATGTGGCACGTGTTTTCTTGCTCTCTTCGCTGGGCTCAACAATGTGTTGTGGCAGGTTCAGACCCGGCGGGGAGGAAGGACGAGCACTGCCCATGCTGACTCCCTTTTTTTTTTAAAAAAAAAAA
>JAZHGK010006141.1:0-20550 GCA_037855215.1 Waitea zeae | reverse complement strand
TTTTTTTTTTCATTTACGCACTACTTTGCCCTGCTGTTTTCGTAACTGCCGCTTGCGTTCTCGTTCGAGGATCTACCGGTCACAGCACAGTTAGACGTTACAAAGCCCAGCCAAAGGGTTTCCCTTACCTTTTGCTGCTCTGTGGCAGGTAGATTGGCGATCCGATCCTTCTCTGCTTGGCGCTTGGCTGCAAGAGCATTATCCTTTGCCTCTTTTTCCGCCTCCTTTGCCTCCCGCTCAGCTTCTGCACGTAGCTCGCTGTCCAGCTCGTCGCGCCGTTTGCGCAACTTGGTTTTTGTTTCAGGGCGAAGGTTGGTCAAAGCCGACTTAGGGCCAGCGAGCGCGTCCGCAAGTTGCAGGATGCCCGCAACAAGCGAGCGAGTTGCGCCTGAATCCTGTGGTGGGGGGACAGCAAGTGTGAGCGATAGGTACTTGCGCTTCAGCTCTGGCTTTAAGGGGCCACTCGGGCGTGTTAGAGGCTGGTCACTGATCTATGAACGAATTTGATAAGACAAACTGTAATAAGGCAAAATGATGGAAACTGACTGAGAGCGACCGGAAATAGGCTAATGCAGCCGAATCACTGAGTAACTTAGGTAGAGAAAAATTGCCCATAGGCTTCAGCAGGTTATCGGTAATATCGGCGAGCTCTGTTTGCCATTATTTAGCGAGCGTTGCCACAACAAACAAGGACGAACCAGTCATGACACTAAGTGTGGGAGGCAAAAGCGAGCTTTCAGTTGTCTTCGTGAAAGTCTGAGACGGGTAGGTGAAAGGTAGTTCATTAAAGCCCTCAAGAAAAGTACACACCAGATCCCAACGCTCTTCGCGAATTGACGACAGCTCGTCCTTCGACACCACAGCCCAAACGAAATCCGGAATTTGCGCTGTGGTCTTGTCATCAAAAGAGATATCGAGTGTGACACGGTCTTCAGCGCGATACTTGAGGTCAAATGTGCCCAGAACAAACTGGTAGGTCATCTGGAGCAAGTCCTGACGCGGCAGCATGCGGAGCACAGTGTGCAGCGAACGCACGGCACGTCTGCCCGTCGAGAAGACGAAAACATCGGAGTATCCATCTCTGTTGTGAGTGCCAGGTCGCGTAAACTGCTCTGTGAAGAGTTGTTCGTGTGCATTTAGCCTGAGTGTTTTGTTCGTCAACTCTCTAGGAAAGAATGCGACTTATAATGTGTGTTGAACGCACCATGCATCGGCTCTGGATGCGTTTGTCGACTTTCCCACAAAAAATACAAGCCCATATAAAACAACAATAAGAAATAAGATCAGATCAAGCTGGAGCTCTGGATATTTTTGTGAGCTTGCAGTTTTGCAGAGTCAAGTTGCTGTATGCTCACGACCAGGTCGGAATACAACTAAAAAATTCATCGATGTCAGCATGTTCATAGTTTCCTAGACCTCGACAGGCGACATACAGAATTTCCATCGAAACTGCGTGCCTTCATATTCCTCCCAAGGTATTTGTGGTTGGGGCGCAAGAAAGTTACCAAGGCTGACGAGTGGGTTCGACATCGTTGATCCAGACAGAGGCTCAGCCCTGGCCCACGAGGGCCAATGTTATAGTCAAGGGGATCCCTCCTTTCGAAAGTCCGAGGTTCTTTAAGGTAGAAAAATAGAACAAAATATCATACATCATGTAGTTCAGATATTTGACTATTTTGCAACAAAGGTAACTGTATTGTACATCGAATGGTGCCTTTCTCGAAATTTTTTACAACACAATTATCGCTTCAATTCACTTTTGCTCGTGAACTCCCCATCCGAACATGATGAAGAAGAGCCTGATGAGAATAGTAAGTAAACACAAGCTTAGATGTAAAGAAAGAAAACTAGTGAAAAACAACACGAACCATCTCAGTCTCTCAGGACGAAGAATGTGGAACAAAAGAATCCAGATGGTAAGCTCTGTATTGCATAGCACGAGGAAAGATTAGATGAGTCGATCTACCAGTTCTATAGTAATTCATACCCATGTAAGTGAAGAAGCCAAGAGCTCCACCACGCGCACCCTGCTTAATGAAGCGGAGAGCGTCAACCCAAAGCTTCATATCCTTCTTGGATGGGCGTGCAAGTTTGTCCATGAGCAGAGTCAACAGGATCCTGGTATCTGCAACCAATACAGCGTGTTAGCCGGAACAAAATTTCTGGGCAGCCATAGGTGGTCTAACGCACAAAATCCGATATGGCTATCAAGAAAAAGGAACTTGAGTTCAAAGTATGAAACAAAGTAACTTAGCTAACTCACATGTGCCCACTATTGGATGAGTTTTTATGCAGTCAGTACGAAGAACCATAAATTATGACATGTGATAAGCCAACTTACACAGTGCCCTTATAAGCGGAACAAAAGTTAAGAATGGGTCAGGAGAAAACGAATAAAATACACTCACAATGCCGTTAACGTAAGAAGAGTTGGTCATAAGAATTGACCAATCTTCCGTAGAAAAGTTCTGTAGGTACAAATTGGGACGTTTGAAGTCATCGGGGAAGAGATCCTCTGGAAGAAAGTCGATTTTGGGCTGTTCGAACCCAGTGGCCAAGACAACAACATCCGCTTTGAAAGATTTCTATACGATATCGTTAGGAATTTTTATTATTGAGCTGGATTAGTGAAATATGCAAGTCCGACCTCTTTGCCATAGTCTCCGGGTTTAGAGTCGCGATCACGCACAGTGACGATCACACTATCTTGTGTCAGTCGCTTGGTGTCTCCGCGAACGTATGCACAACGGCCCTCGCGAACATGAACGAGGAACTCGTCATTCACAATGGGTGTCCCCTCAAAAATTTGTCTGTTAGCTGGGACCAGATCGGGAGTATGACGGTATTGCCAGAACTTCAAGAAGTCCTCCCATAGGAAGCTAGAAATAAGTTGAAACGATAATGGGGCGCAGAGAGCCAAAGGAAATAACAGCTTACCTGAGAGGCATCTGCCGGCCGAATGGCTGAGCGGCAAGGAGAGTGTCAACAATTATGTTACTGGGCAACAAAAGAATTATTAAACCTCCAGCAATTCAGTAAATAGCACCAGTCTCACCGAGGGATAATCCACTATCAAAGTTATAATAAGGGGTGTGTACCTTTTTTTTTTTTGAAACTTGAGGCGCACCTTATCGCTCCTGGCAACAAATACAGCTTTTTTGGCTTTCTTATCAAGAGCGGTTTCAACAGCCTCGACACCACTTGCACCGCTACCAATTACAACAATGGTCTTGCCTTCGAGTTCGAGCTTATCAAGTTCGCTAGAATGGACTATAGTGCCAGCAAAAGATGGGCCATTATCTTCATGATGGGTATCGTCGCTCTCGCTTGAAGAGTCGCGTAGAGCATCTGCGTAGGATTTGCCATTCGTTCGGGGACCTGGCATACCTGGGAAGTGCGCACGCTTGGCCTTGCCACAAGCGCCGATGGTAACAATCACTGCATCGAATGGCTCAGGATCATCATTGACGAGCCACTTTGACGGGTTTCTCTCGTTTTGGTCCCTTTCCTTGGGGCCAACTCGGGCAACTTTGGTAACCTTTGTATTGAATCGTGTCCGAGAATCGAGTCGGTAAAGCTTCCACACTTTCTCAATTTCTATGATCAAGTTAGGCATCGACACTCATATTGTAACTCAAGGCAAACTCACGGCCAAGAATTTCATCGCGATGGGGGAAAGCCTGAGACCAAATGACAGCAGGGTGGAAGCGGTAGATCAAGGAGTTGAGCTGGAGGCCGCTCGTGACATTGACGTGGGACCAAATCCCACCAGGACGATCTCCCATCTCAAAAATCACGACCTCAAACCCATGAGAAATGGCATGTCTAAAGTGAAAATGAGTTTTAAAATACAATGTAGTCTGAGTAAGAAATAGAGCCTCACGCGGCGGATGAGACACCAGTCAGCCCAGCGCCAACAACGGCAATCCTGCCGCGAGGCTTCTTCAAGGGTTTCGAGGATGAAGGAGGTGGGGGAGCAAACAAGGCGACAAAGACGTTTTGGAGGAGCACGTATATAATCTCGAGTAAAAGCTGAACAAATCTGTATGGATTGACTAGTCGCAGGATGCTGCCGCTTTTGGCGTAATTTTTTGAATTTGAAATGTAGCTTCCAATGCAGCGTCCTATAGGTTTACGAACGTCGATAGCTCCGTGCATGGCGATGGTAGGCAGTTGGGATAAAAAAAAGAGCTGTAGTTGGAGTTCACCATCATGTTACTTATAGGTACGGGCCTACTAACGGGCTACTGACATGTGTTTCTGTCAAATTGGTGATACGACAAGCTACGTCATCCACAATGCAATACACTGCCTTTGATCTTGATTGGCAACGGCGATGCCTGATTTCGATATTGCAAATATAGCTACTATTTATATGATGCCTGTGCATGTAAGTACTTAATTCAACTACAACGGCATGGATGTCAGACGGGCGTGAATCCTTTTCAGTCAGTGTCTAGGCATAAAGTATACTGCAGAAGACAAGGTCATCAGAGAATTAGATTGTGTGCGATTCACGCTCAAGATGCAAACCAGAGAGGTTAATGCAATCCTAAAAACTCCTTGATCTATTGGAGCTTGTTTTCGATCTGAAGCATAGAGCAAAATGCAGTAGTTTGAGGGTTAGGGAAGTAAGGCGCTATGAACCGGCAAAGCGTCAGCGCGGACGTCATAACCCCTGACCACAAATTGGACATACGTTGACCATGTCGGGGCTCGACGTTTCCACCCGACGCCGTTGGAGTAAACACTTGGACGTCCAGTACTTCTTTCCTGGAAGAAGTTGGTGGGATCGACTTGCTGGCGAAGACATTTTCTTGCACCCATTCGAGTTGCTTCGCTACCATTTCTCGAGCAACCCTTTCTTCAGGAAAGGGCGGTTGTGAATAGTCAACCGACATGAGTGGGTTGAATGCCTTGGTGATAGCAAGCCATTCTTGATCAAATGAAAGAGTAGGAGGCCCTTCGGTCCGAGCAGGAAAGTCGATAACCTAAGCAGATGTCAAAACCCTAAAAGCGTGACAGGAAACGAACTGCTTACTTCGAGGTACTCGCGACGAGGTAAGCATTTATCAAGCGCCAAAAACCGTGTCACAGCGTCTGTTTCAGAAGGTTCATTCAGAGATTGAACAGGTGTAGGAATGACTTGAGCAGCAGCGATAGGGGCTTCGACGTTCTCTTCCTCGTCGTCCAGTATTATCTCGTCGGGATTCAGGGCAGAAGCATTCAACGGAGCTGCAGTAAGATCTGACGGTTTACTGGCGATGCTTTGTCCATTCTCAGAAATTGAAGGTTGTGTAACAGTCGGCATGTCATCTTGTGCTTCAGTGCCTTTTTGAATTCCTCGTGCATCAGAGCGTTCTTCATCGAATACAATAAATGACTCGTCGATGTTTGAAGGAGCGTGGGATGTATCATCAAAATCGTCCTCGATTGCTATTTCGTCAGGATTAGTGTCTGGAACTGAAGTTCCGACCTTGGGTTTCTCGCCAGAATTCAGATTTGAGGTAGACTCAGCATGAACAACCGTAGCCTCAAAGCGGACATGAAGGTGTGCAGAAAACCACCAGGCTGGTTTGAGAGTATGCAAGAGACCAAGTAACGGAGGTGAACCAAGCGCTCCCTAGGATAAAGCTTTTCAGAGATATGGTAGTTGACGTGAGCAAGCGGATCCAACCTTCTTGATATCCTCCCTGAAGAATGGCTTTCGCTTAAGGAGGCCCCCTGTATTGCCGTGATGTTCTATACCAGCGGGCCAGTCATGGGAAAGGAAAATGTCCGGACGTGAGAGCTAATGGAGGGATGTTGGGAGAGCGAAAAAAAACAGACTTGCGACACGCAGGCTTACGAGAGATAATCTCCGGACATTGTATTCGCGAATATGGTATATGCTACGCATGCTGCTTTGGTTATAAGGTAAGCGTTCGTGATGGCCTGGCATAAAAATCAGCCTCTATGAGAAGGGTAGCGAGGGCTACGCACCATGCCGAAAGTCGTTCGCCTTAAAGATCCCTGAAGCACCCGCAATGCGTATTCCGTTGACCTGTACGCAACCTGCGTGCCCAAGAAAATACATATTCGGCGCAACCCAACCCCCGTGGTAGCTGAAAAGAACACTCTCAGCGTTGGTAATTCAGTGTTGGTACTAACTCACAGCTCCCAGAAATAGTTAGATGCCTCATGGTTGCCGCCGATAAGTATGGTAAGAATGGGGGCTTTGGCTTCACCGGTATAGTATCTGTTTGAGGACTGAGTACTTGGACGTGATAACGACGAACGTAACCCACCCACTTGTGAAACTCTCCAAGCTGTTTGTACTTGTTCGGTACGCTCATGCAGCCAAGATCTTGGGGGTTGCGAATGGCTTGGAAGTCCCCGCATATCAGCAACAGGTCGACCTTGTAATTGTTGCGTTGTTCAAGATGAGCAATTTGGCGATAAATGGCGCCTAATTGACCATGACAGCATCCTTCGATGGCAATCTTTGTGCGACGTTTCAGCGGTGTGTGCTCGAAACAGGGTGTATGCGAACCTTCATGGAGGCAGTCGGTCCGAACAGTCACCAGGCAAGGATGTGACAGCCATCCAAAGGATCCCTCACCCGGGGGCTTTGGGTCTGGCGCGTTGCCGAGGTCCTGCCGCGAGTCCGACCTCTTCCCGAACTTCGATTCTCGAAAGGGGGACGACCTCGGCGATGTTGCGGAGCAAAACCCAAACTCATTCGCGTCTTGGTTACTGACTACCTCTTGCTGCTGCACAATGGCGACAGTAAAAATCTTGCCTGTTTCTCTATTGTACTCAGTGGCCGTGTTCAGCAGTCAACGGTCCTTACATCCACTCTACGGCTCGGTGCCCACTGGTCTTCATATACTTCCGGTCATATGTGGATCTACAGCCCTTGGCCTCTTGATACCTTCAAACTCATTCTCAATTGCGTCGCTGGTCAGCGCAATATGGCTTGCGTCAATGCCACGGATAGCATATCATCTTGGAGCCTTTACGTCAAAAAATTTGAACGATCCAATCTTGGGTCCCGTTGTCACCAATGTCGTTCTGCTTGCGCCGTTGCTTATTGCCAGCTCGATGGTTGTTAATCGGTTCACGGTATGTCTACTCATATTATATGTTCCCCACATATTCGTCGTTGCTTTTGTTCCTTTCATTTGTTATCGATAAACTGACCCTAAATTAGTCTCCAGGAATAGAGAGGATATCGGTTCTCACTACACATACATTTGTGATCTTGAGTGCAAGTCGTTACTGGGCTAAAAGCGGCCTATTTGCGTTTATTGACGACGACAAAATTGTAAGTGAATGGGATTTTTGTTGTGGGCGCAAGAGCTCGCACTCACCAATCTTTGCAGCTCTCAGCGTTGAGCATTCTCGCACTCATGTCTTGGAACTTTGCCACTCCTATCACGCGACGCACAACCCCCACTCCCCAGAAGGGCAAAAAGCAGGGCGAGAAGTCACAGGGACCGCCCAAGAGCACGTACGCCCTTGACATTTCAAAGCTCGCCACACTTATCCTTGTGGGAAGCCTGCCCGTGGTATCACAAATGTATCCTGTGACGTTACACCCACTACAAACACCACTCGAGCACCCCACGGCGCCTGTACGCATTCTCTCGTCAGTTCAGTCACTGACAGGCGTCATCGTGGTTGGAGAAACAATTCCATTGCCCGAGGAAGATCCCCGATGGTCGAGAACACACAGGACAATCCAAGATATGCGGTACCTGCGCGCGGACCACTCTCTTCTCGGCGGAGTTTGGGTGAAAAATAGGGTGGCTGGAATGGATAATGTCAACCCCGTCGCGACAGACTCTCAAGGTGAACGCCTAGGGGACTCAGTTTACTCGGCTTTTGTGCTCCAAGAAGCCGTACGTCTGGTCAAAGGCAGAAGTCCCAAAACAGCGCTTACGATGTGAGTACTTTATAAATTTGTAAATATTTAATTTTCATAGACCTGCAGTGGTTTGGGCGTAGGTATCTCGACTCAAGCATTCCAAAATCACGGATTGGCTACTACGATCGTCGAGATAGATCCCGCTGTTTACGATGCTGCAGTGAAGTACTTTGGCCTTGCCGACCCCGGTCCAGGAAAGGTTTTTCTCGAGGATGCCCGCGGCTGGGTCGCTCGTCGCCGAGCAGAACTTTCAGAAGCCTCGACGGCTCAAGGATTTGATATCGTTGTTCACGACTGCTTCTCAGGCGGCGGGGTTCCCCAACACATCTTTACCATCGAATTTTGGTCAGACTTGAAGGCGGTCATGAGCCGTGATGCGATTCTCGCTGTGGTCAGTTAATATTCATCTCTTTTTAACCTGCAGATATTGAACGTGATCACAGAACTTTGCTGGGATCCCGGCTTCAAAATCATCGCGCTCCATTCTCGCGACTCTCGAGGCCGCTTTCGGAAATTGCCGTGCTTTCCACGACTACTCTCAGGAGATAACTGAGGAACAAACTCGTACAGAATTTCTCAACATTGTAAGTTTTTAAAACGTTTAGTCCGATATGTTTCGAACTTAGGTCCATAGGTCTTCTTCTGCACACCATCCTCGGAACCAATAAAATTCCGCGAACCCACAGCCGCAGACTACTTGAACTCCTACCTCCGAGAATATATCTTCAAGGGTCTGAACGGTCGCGAGCTCGACCTGGAGATTATTCGCCAGAATAATGCAACGACAACGCCCGAGGACACTGTTTCCTGGGTGCTCAGTGATGATCGCAACCCGCTGGGTGCCTGGCAAGACCAAGGCGCAATGGAACATTGGAAGGGTAAGTTCTTAATAGACATTCGGAGTTAGTGATTACCATGCTTACTTTTTTGTGTTCGTAGTTATGAATACTGTCTTGCCAAGCACAATATGGGAAGTATATTAAATTTATACTGGAGTCAAAACTTCACTTTATGAGCGTGCTTGTGTAATATAAGATCTCTTCGAACCATCAAAAACGTCTTTGTTGCCTCATAGACTATAACTCCGCCTAAAATGGGACAATCCTGACCTTACTCTGTGACCGGTGCTCGGCAAGGTTGGTAGCCGGTTGCCGGCACTCTTTTTTCTCCTGTCGAATTGTACCCACTTCTTCGCGGATCATACGGTAGTCATTGTGTTCATCCGATCGTGCCTTGCCTGAACGTGATCCCAGAATCGGGCGGCATAGGTCTGCTCGGCTTGAAATCTCCTGCTTCTACCTGGGCACTCGGGGCACGAACTTGGACATACGTTGGCTTAAAATCGAACCAGGGCTTATTTTACCGAGAAGAACTGCAATTCAAAGCAGACATGCGAGAGCCTTGCTAGCGTAAGCTATTTGGCAACGATAACGTCATTATCATCGGTAAAAAGTTAAAGAGGATATGTTCAAAAAGGCTGCAACGATGGCAAATGGTACAACCAACTATTCTCGTCCTCTCCTCTCACAGTGTTACTCAACTGATCGCTAGAATGGCTCCTGTGCGCAACGGACGTGTGATCTTCAACGAGCATCCGACCGGCAAGTCGAATTATCTAGGTATCACAACTATGCAATTACTAATTGGTCTCAATACAGGCTATCCTGAGCCCGGTAAAACCACAATCTACGACACCTCCGAGACCATTGACCTTGACAATGCGCCGCTCAACGGAGGGGTGCTCCTCAAAACACTCGTTTTGTCTATTGATCCGTATCAGCGAGGCAAAATGAACCCAGGGCCCTCATACTCAGTAGGCTGATGACCTTACTTCACATTGTGCTAAGCTCACGAACAACACAGGGGGGTTACACGATCGGCAAGCCGTGAGTCCTCTTCGTCGCTGAACCAACGCCACAAGTACTGACCAGGCTGAACAGTATTGTCAACTTTGGTGTTGGCCGTGTACTTCGGTCAGAGAACCCCGATATCCACGTTGGACAGCACCTCTATGGTATTTTCCGTACGTCTGCGTGGATCTACATCTCTGCCCCGGTCGACTGATGTCATTTCTTTGTTCAGCCTTCGTGGAGTATTGGATTGCCGATGACGTAAAGAAGCTTCGCGTCATTGAGAACAAGGAGAAATTGCCCTGGTCGCTTTATGTTGGGCTCGCCGGTATGCCAGGTCAGACGTCTTGGATGGCTTGGAAGGAATACGCAGATCCCCAGCCAGTAATTCTGTCTAATATCTGCTTTCATGTCCAATAACTCATGAACGGATAGGGTGATACCGTCTTCGTTTCCGGCGGCGCCGGCCCTGTCGGCTCGTAAGTGCCTATAGTTTGTTTGCTTTTGACTTTATAGGATTTATAAATATTCCTCCAGCTTCGTTATCCAAATAGCAAAGAAGGAGGGTTTAAAAGTCATTGCGTCCGCAGGCTCTGAAAGCAAAGTCGAATTCATCAAGCAGTGTGGCGCTGACGTTGCTTTCAACTACAAGACTACAAGTAAGTCAAAGCATTCACATGAATAAGCATATGCTCATTTTTCTCCAAGGCACGAGGGATGTGCTTCAAAAAGAAGGCCCAATTAGCATGTGAGCTCTTAAACTTGCTGGCATTAAACCTGATGAGCGAGCCTGATAGATACTGGGACAATGTTGGCGGCGAGACTCTCGAGGCTGCTCTCGACAATGCAAAAACTGGCGCACGTTTCATTGTGGGTAACATTTCATGATAGACTACTAAATTCATCTAATGCCAGAATTAGGAATGCGGTATGATTAGTGTCTACAACGAAAGGGGTCAGGGTATTCGGGTAAGTTGACTTTTTAATTTTGCGATCCATAGTAACTCATCGTTGTTGGAGAATATGTTCCAAGTGATTGGAAAGTGCATCAAAATGTATGGTTTCCTCGTGCACCAACTGTTCGGCAAGGTACCTCCTTATGCCCTAATTTATGCATGAAGCAAAGCTAACCTCCGATTAGTACATGGATGCATTTTACTCGGAGGTTCCTGCCATGCTCTCTCGCGGCGAAGTCAAGTAAGTAAACAATCCAGATGGTTCTGAGTGTATCCTCAAACGTGCCCCAGGTATACCGAGCATATCACGCGTGGTCTCGAAAGCGCTGGCCAGGCATTGCTTGATCAGCAAACTGGCGGTAACGAGGGAAAATCGGTCATCATAGTCGCGGATGACTGATAGCAAAGTCCTTGAAAATTTGTACTATACGTTCTTCATGAGTTATCAATATGCCCTGGAGAGCATTGGGAGCATTGGTCGAAAGAGGTTACCCAATATCAACACGTGTGTGTGTGGGAAGCGTTGATATCCCCGTCTGTACACATTCAATCACTCAAAGTCAATGATCGATAACCGCCACCCCGAACATCGCATGGATGTGAAGTCAGGACAGACAAGAGGAGCGTGATGGTACATCGCATGTGGGAAACAGATAGAGCATGAGATGGGCTTCCGATAAAAAGCCTGGGAACTATGAGTGCTTGAGCAGTCGTCTAGAACAGTCTCGGAATTGAGTTCAACTAATGGGGCTTGTGCTTGGCAATCTGAGCTTACAAGTTGGCCCTTCCCCCCAAGGAAAAGCAATGGGTACTAGTAAGTAGTAGCAGTAAGGTAATAATAATAAAAAAATCTTCTTGAGGCACTCGCCCAGACCTTACCTTCAAGTCCAACTTAAAACATTGTCTATGTTTCCTGACATCTTACATAAACATAATGCAAAGTGAGATTAGAAAGTTACGTACGCTTATGGGCGAGGAGGACGAGATCGGACAACGGGCCGGCGTGTCCAGCACCCTCAATCGCCTTCTTTCATCCTACTTCTTTCTGACATCAGAGCATGCACTGAATGTCCTCACTCGCTCAACTCGCTCTGTGAAAAAAGACGGCTTGACGTATTTACTACAAAGGCACCTGAGAAAGGCGTAATAGAAGCACGACCGAATGGAACGAAGCTCTTGGCCCTGCCATCGCTCTGCCACTCGGTTGTACTTCTTGCGTGCCTTTTGGAGACATGTGTAGCAAATCTGCAGGACACCATTTTCACAGACCCTGAACATTGAGGGCTCGAAAATCCCATCCCCATCATTCTGTCTTCATGCATGGGAGCGCGAAGCGATCTGTGGCAACTGTGACGCGATTGGAATGCAAACCTTTAAAGCACAGCACCTCACTTATCTGAGCCACACCTGCCCTACGTCGCTACACTTTCCTCCAGATAACCACCCGAGAGTCCGAGTACGATATGACCAGAAACGCATGTGCCATATTCGCTGAGCGCCCAAAAGGTCGATATTGATCCTTTTCTATGGAAGTGGCTAGCATCGTTTTTTGAACGTCATACATGCAGATTTTCCTGAACCAGGGAAGACCATCGTGTACAACGAATCACAGAGCATCGATCTCGAAAATGTCCCGTTAAATGGCGGTGTTTTGATCAAAATCCTGTATCTATCAGTTGACCCATACATGCGAGGCCGAATGAACGAGGGCCCTTCATACGTCGTAAGCTGGATAGCTATTGCCAGTGATTCGTTATCGAGAGACTAAACCAAGTGCTCTGAAACAGCCTGGCTTCGTTCTTGGACGCCCGTGCGTGCTTATGATGGGATTAATCGACCACTGACAGCTGAGTAGCTTTGAAGGACGACAGGCCATGGCGTTGGCAAAGTTCTGAGATCCGATAATCCTGATATCAAAGCAGGCTCGTATGTCTATGGCGGCTTCCGTGAGTCCACGAGCGTTCGCTTCATCTTTTAAGCAGAAAGCTCAAACTATTGGCAACTCCTTACTAGCACATATGGAATACTGGGTAGCACAAGACGTCAAGTCCTTGCGCGTCATTGAGAACAAGGAAAAGCTGCCGCTCACCCTCTATGTCGGAATGATAGGCATGGCTGGACAAACCGGCTGGATGGGGTGGAAAGAATACGCGCATGCCAAGGCTGTGAGTGTGATCGCCATCACGCTTTGTCTCACACTGACACTCGTCGAAAACAGGGAGAAACTGTTTTTGTCTCTGGTGCTGCTGGTCCTGTTGGCTCGTTAGTCATGGTCAATTTTGCGAATGGTACCGCATTATGCTCATTGTGTCCCAAGTTTTGTCGTCCAGCTTGCCAAAAAGGAAGGCCTCAAGGTCATCGCATCCGCGGGAAGTGAGAAGAAGGTCAATTTCCTAAAGGAAATTGGCGTCGATGTTGCGTTCAACTACAAAACAACGGGTACGCACTTGATCTTCCATTGAATACCGAAGAAGCCATTAATTTCTGCCAAAGACACTAGGGAGGTGCTCAAGAAGGAAGGTCCACTCAACATGTAGGTCTTGAATCATCATGGCACTCTTTGCATTCTAAGTTCATGGCTTCCAGCTACTGGGACAATGTTGGTGGCGAGACTTTGGAAGCCGCGTTAGATAATTTCGCGATCGGTGGTAGAATTGTCGTAAGCATGATTGGTTATCATCCGTATATCACCATAGCATTGACGTAATTTTAGGCATGCGGTTCGTCTAGCACTTCTATAAAAACGTGAGTACAGTAGTTTTACTTACTTCCGCACAGGCAGCATTTCTGGGTACAACGGAGAAAAAATCGGTGTCAGGGTGTGTAATCGCTCTATTTTATACACTCATGCTTCTTAATGAGGCCGTTCGGAATAGAACTTGCACCAAATCTACGCGCAATCGTTGACAATGTCTGGGTTCATTACGCATAGGCTTAATGCCAAGGTAAGATACAAATTCATTGCTTCATATTCCTCTTCTCATATTTCGATGTACCCAGTACGACGACGCCTTCTACGAGGAGGTTCCAAAGCTGTTCGCTAATGGCGACATCAAGTGAGTAGAACATGCAGTCAATTCCAGGCAGGCACTTAAACATCCCTGCCATTAGGTATACCGAACATAAAGTGCCCGGGCTAGAAAACTTTGGTCAAGCCCTACTGGACACTCTTACTGGACGTAATGAAGGAAAAACCGTTGTCATTGTGGCAGATGATGACTAGATGACATACCCAAGATCCAAAGGTAGGAGAAGAAACCCTGTTGGCAACTAACGGATAAGTATTTGGCAAGGACAATTGTGCGATCGATACGGAGTGTTCTGGTCCAGAGCTTCGAAAACAGACCCTCAGACCATAACATTCCATATAGCACAGATTTCGAAATGTACAATTATGCACAGAAAACAAAGCAAGCATGATGTTTGATATAGTGGAGTAGTTTGAGAGACAAAATGCGAGAGTTGTCAGAGGAAGCGTCATGAGATAAACGGTGGTCATGAATGCGTTGATGCAGAAAGGAGTGAGAAAGAGGAATTAACGAAGGAGGGCCAAAAATGGCAATGCGATCAGAGTGGTGACGTGAATACAAATGCAATAGAGAAGGAAAAAAAAAGACTTAGAGAGTGTGTCAGAGAAATCCATTATGTTACAGCAACGGCCACCTTAGTCGCAGGTGCGCCTTTACCCGTGCTAGGCATAGCTGATGTTTTAAAACCAATTTGCCGCATCATAGCAAGTAAGTCTGCTTTTTGGACAGGCTTAGATAATGCGCCCGCGAACAAGCCATTCGCCTCAGGAGGCTCAGTTCCACTGTAAGCACTGACTGCGATGATCGGAGTGTTGGTGTTTTTGCTATTCGTGTTCTTGATGTAGCGTGCAGCACCCTCTCCATCAAGAACAGGCATGTGCAGATCCATAAGAATAACATCAAACTCTGCGTTTATAATTAGTATTTTCCGATTACGACCTCCTGAAGACACACAACTCACTAATATCGCCCATAGCAACACTTATAGCCTCAGAACCGTCTGCGACGACAACGCATCGGCAACCCAACCGGATCAGAAGCGTCTCGATGATCTTAGCCGTGATAGGGTTATCCTCAGCCAAGAGACAGGTCACCGCTCGGTCGTGAGGATCGGGCTTCTTCCGCAAGTCCACCGGTGTAGGCTTCTTGACATCCAGTCGCGTCTCAGACTTGTGCTCGGGCTTGAAATCCAATGATGCGACCGACGATGGTGGAGTTTGGACTTCGCCAGACGGCGCATCGGAAGAACCGGACCCTTCGCCGCTATTACTGGTGGAGATTGACGCCGTCCGTAATCGACTGGGCATCGAGTTGGGCCGGCGAATGTTCTCGCCTTCAACATGGTTAAACCGGAACCGGTCGACAGGGTTCATTTCCGAGTGCTTGCGGGCATGACTGCCTGCACTGCCTGGTGTCGATGGTGGTATGCTCGCCCGTGACGGAGAGGACGCAATCGACGAAGTTGATGTAGCCGGAGAAGGAGGACCCTTGGGTACACTGGCCGGATCAAAGGAGGTAACAACACTTGGAGGCTTCTTCGTGCGGTGAGATATGCTCTTTCGGCGATTGTGAGTCTGCGAGGGCTCAGAGAGCGTATGTGCGATCGGAAGCATCTGGTCGGTCCGAAGCTTCTTAATGACTTCCTTATTGGCCTGCTCAAGAACCGGGAGGTTTTTGAAGCTGAAGGGACCAAAGTCCTCGTCACTAGTCGGATCTTGGTTAAGAGGAGGAACCGCCATAGATGACAGACCGGGGTCTGGAGTGAGACTGGGACTCTCGCCAGGGTAGCGAATGGCGACTGGGTCGTCTTCATCATGAAACAATTGTGGAATTGCACCGCGAGGATCGAAGTAGTCAGTCGACTCAGGGTCCGTAACTTGAGGAATAAAGGCAGCCTCAGAGACAGTGACTTGGTCCCAGTTGATATCAGCGAACCAAGGGTGAGCTTTGACTTCTTCCACGCCGTTAGCGCCAAGCCGAGAAGCAGGATCCAAAGTCATAAGCCTCTGCATAAAGTTCCGCGCCTCAGATGTGTACTCCACGAAATCATCATGCCACTCGATGTGGCCAGCCAGGATGTTCTCAAACACCCTCTCCGGAGTTTCGTCGTGGAAAGGAGGAATCCCATACAAGAACTCATATGTGATGACACCTAGAGCCCACTACAGAAAGTCCATGTCAGCTCGAGAACCTTAGTGCACACAACCGAATATATTTACGTACCCAGTCAACAGTGGCGTCATCACCACGTAGACCCAAAATGGTCTCTGGAGCTAGATAGTCGGGCGTGCCAACAAACTTTCGCTCGCCGGCAGGAGGAGTGCCGCCGGCATGAGAACGCAAGTCGTGAGTGAGCTCGGCAGCAAATGAGGTCAATGGGCTATCGTTAGACTTCAATGCCACCCGGAAGCTGCTGTCGATTTCTGGAGAGTCATCTGTGGGGAACAGATGAGGGCTTGATCCTGTACGCTGCATGGGGAAGGCCCTTGGGTGGCTGTTGAAGTACGAACCTCCCGTGGCGAGCTCGACAGAGGGAGAATTCTGAAAAGCAGCCATATCCATTGACGGTGGTCGAGAGTTAGGACTGAGCTTAGCCAGGGGGCGACCATGTTGTTGCTGTTGTGGTTGTTGTTGCTGCTGCTGCTGCTGTTGTTGTTGTTGTTGTTGCTTATCCTGCAGCTGAGCCTCCCGCGTCTGTCGACCAAGCAAACCAATGCGACTCAGACCGAAATCAGTGAGCTTCAGATGTCCGTGCTGGTCGATCAACAGATTGTCAGGCTTCAAATCACTGAAAAATACATTCATATTAAGCACTTAAAACATAAAGTGAAAACGGCTTACCGGTGAATGATACCCCGTTTATGCAAAGACTCCAGGCCAAGGACTACCTCTGCGATGTAGTTCTTCGCCCATTCCTCAGGAAGAGAACCGAGAGTCTTAACGAGCGCCGCACAGTCACCTCCGTTCAGGTATTCCATGACGAGATAGAGGTTTTCCTTGCTCTGGAAAGTCCAATACAGCTTGGCGACAAACGGAGACTCTGCCTGTGTCATGAGGATCATGCGCTCTGCCTTGACATTCGTGACCTGATTTTTCGCAATCATGTCTGCCTTCTTGAGCACCTTGATCGCAAAGTAGTCGCCAGTCGTCTTCTTCTTCGCAAGGAATACTGAGCCGAACGCACCCTTAGAGATGGGCTTGATGATATCAAAGTCTTTGATGGAGGTCGGTGTCGTGCGCGAGAGTGGCGCAATCGTCGGAATCTTTGGCGACAACGGAGCTGCGCTCATCGTCGGACTGAAGAGTGTCGTGGCGGCCGTCGACTGTCGGCGGTGCATGCGCTTCTGCTTCTGGTCCTGCGGGAGCTGCATCTCTTTCGGCGACTGCATCGGAGATACGGGAGGCGTGATCAGCAACTTTGGCTGCAGGTTCGGCGCGGAGCGTCGGCTACGCACGGTGAGCGTCTGGTTACTCGTCGACGTGTCCTCGTCAAGAGCCATGGGGGGCGGCGGAGATGGAGAAGCGACGATGGGAGGGACCAGTGCGAGAGGCGAGGAAATAGAGGAAGGGGTGGAAGACCGGGTATTGTGCAGGTTCGTCACCTTCTCGCGACCAGGATGGGGAGGTGGGTAGGGAACAGGCGACGGCGCAGGACGAGGAGCAGCAAGACTAGGAATATCAGGAGCTGACTTCACGGACGCAGGTGGCGGCATTGTCGTCAGTGGGATGGGTGACGGATTGGGAGACAAACTTGCGATGGGTGTGGGTGAAGAGGTCGTGATGGTTGCCGATTCAGAAGTCGGCGTCTCCGCAGCTGTCGGCTCTCCGCCAAACGCGTACTCAGATTTGGTGCTCAACCCGTCGTCTTCCTCGCCCGGCTCCGAGCCTTCCGAGCCTTCGTCGACGTCCAGCTCGTCAACCTCCTCTTCAGGGTCCATGACAGAGAGTGTCTTGAGCACACGCTCCTCCCATTCCTGGCGAACCTTCTCCACATACTTGATCGTGTTGCGCATGCGAACCACAGTGTCGACCTTCTGGCGCATCACGCGATCCGCGTCTTCGATGAGCTGTGCGAGCGCGCCATCCTCTGTCGTCGGCTTCAACCAACTGCGAACCTGTGTCATCTTCCGCTCTGAGGTCGGCGAGAGCATCGTCTGGCGCTCGATGGGCTCTTTCCTCTCCTCTTCGCGCAAGGCAGGGATCTCGATTTCCGTCGCGGTCTGGAGGATCTCCTCAAGCTGCTCAAGCAAGCGCCTCTGCATCTTCTTCACGCCCATCCGGGCGACCTTGTTCGAGAGCGGGCCACGGAAGAGACTCAATGTGGAGCTCTTCGGGCTCGTGGATGGAGAAAGGATCGGCATCCCGCGATACTCAGGCGTCGTCGCCGGCGAAGTGCGGTCGATGAGGGCAATGAGCTCCTTGATGGTGCTCCGGAGCTCGCCGAGTGACTCGTTGCACTCCCCGATCTCAGCCTCAAGTCGGTGTGTTTCAATGCACGTCTCGTTGTGCTTCTCAAAGTACCATTGTGGGATGGGGTTCTCGCAGATGCGGCAGAGGATGGGTGTCATATTCACAGGCTGTCGAATGGGGATACCGTCGCTGAATGAGTAACGATCGCCAGGGCGGCTTGGCCGCGGTGACTGTACGCCGTCGCTTGTAGGAGTTTCTACAGGCGTGCGAACATCGTCCTCGGTGGCCACTGCAGGTTTGATGACCCACATGGTATGAGAGGGTGAGCCATCCTCGCGGTCGACCATGAGCATGCCCTTGCCCTCCATGAGTTGGAAGTAAGCCGGGCCCTTGCCATCCTCAGGTTCCGTGCGAATGCTGAATTTGACTTCGACAGTGTGCGAATCGTCATCCCGTAGCCGCTGAGTTGCCTCACGGAACACGTTCCAATCATCTGGCGCAAGAAGCCGCGAAATGCGGGTGCCTGGAAGTTCTTCAGGTTCAGACCTAAAAAAAAATACCGATACGTCAGTCATCACGGTTTGAGCGAAATAGCCCTGAAATATATTTACCCAATGACATACTGCCAAGCGTAGTTGGCCCAAAGGAAATGATCGCCGTCCAGATCGAGCTCAACAACAATGTTGCGGTTTTGCGCCGTTTCCGCCTGAAGGCGGAGGCGCTCGGTGGCCAAGACGCGTGCCGACTCGGTAGTGTCGATTGTCTTGGTGGAATGTGCCATCTCCTGCTCTTTGGCCGCCAAGACCTCCTCTGGGTTCTTGAGCTCCTCTCTAGAACGTTTCCCGTGGCTTGGCGGGCGGCTGAGTTTGAGACGTCCCTCCTCCTCGGAGGTGAGGCGGAGGGCGCCACCGAGGTCAGCGCCTGAGCCAGCGGGCGTCAGGCTGAGCGGCGAAGTGGCGATATCGACGGCCGAACCCAGGGGTGGGGACGTGATGGTGTCTTCCTCCTCTGGGAACTTGGTGACGAACTGGAGGGGCTCGTCCTGCTCGCCCGCCGCGTCGTCGTCAAAGTTCCAGAAGGACTTCTCCGCTTCCCACCACTCAACCACGCGCGAGAGGGAGGCGACGGCGAGCAGGACTTGCACGTACCAATTCCGGCCGTGCCAGTCCGGGTGCTCGTCCCAGGCGCGACCGATAGTCTGCACGCGCTGCACGAACTCCTCGCACACCTTGGGCCGGGCGGCGATCGCGGAGACGGACATCTCGAGCACGTCCGTCGCGAGCGCAACGAGCGCGTAGAGGGCGGTCATGATCGGGTCGACGGGGTCGTCGATCATGATGCGCGAGGCGCGCCGGTTCGCCGAAGGCGAGTGGGCACCGCGCCCGCTGCCCTCGCTGTGGTGCCGGTCGGACATGTGCTCGGAGAAGCTGCTCTGTTGGGTGAGAGGCGGGAGTGGGGAGCGGGAGCGGGAGGTGGAGCGGGAGCTGTGGCCGGAGGGTGGCTGGCGGGGCGGGATATGGATGGTGCGTGAGAGGCGGCGGTTGGCCATGGTTTGATGTGTGCTGAGGCCGACAGGTGGACTGCCGACGGTGGTGGCTTTCCTAGAAGGCACTTCGGAAGAAGTTCCGGAATGGCCGCCTTGCCTGCGTATCGGTATAGGACTTGATGAATCAGTAGATCCCGTATGTCTGGAGGCTGAACGGTTTCAAAATAAATAAATAAAATAAGCTCGACGCATATAGACAGAGAAGAAGAAGAAGAAAAGAAGGACGAACGTTGACGACTGTGCCTACTTCTGCGCTCTGATTCGCCGTCGTGCCCAACGCTCTCGAGCATTTCCATATCTGACTGGAGGGCGGAGCGCAGTTCGGCGGGCTGGAAAACGAAGCCGTCCTGAGACGAGTCCGGCGTGGAAGTGAGCATATCGCGATAACGCCCGCGCTCGCGCTCCCAATCTCGTTCGTATCCCCTCTCGCGTTCGCGGAACTCGCGTTCCGCCTCGCGCTCTTGCTCGTTCTCCTTCAGCTTTCCTTCGAAGTACGCGGTGATAGAGTTCGTGACCTGCTGGAGTTCCTTGTCGCAGTCCGCCTTGGCCGCCTTGAGCCGGCGGGTGACATGGCGGCGGACGAAGGGCATGGAGACGGTGTTGGCCGCCGTGCCGGTTTGAGAGGCGGAGGCGGCCGGCTGAGAGTGGATGGGAGCCAGGACGGTTTCGGGAGAGAAAATGAGTGGACTGGGCTGGTTGCGACGGATAGGTGCGGAGTCCGACATGTCGGCGACGCGTGGGTGTGATCAGCAGCGGCGCATGAGTCGAGGGCGCGAGAATAGATGTGGCTGGCTGAAGCACGACGAGGACGTCAAAGATGTCGTGGAGGGCGTTCGTGAGTGGTGGTGGT